>JAPYYX010001263.1:0-28300 GCA_030522605.1 Cremastinae sp. B BG-2022a | reverse complement strand
ATTTAAACACAATAAATAAATTGCATGAATAAAAATTTTTGTGATAATATTTTCTAACCAAAAATGCTACTATTTTTTAATTAGTGACATTAAAAATGATAATTTTTTCTACTAATAAAAGTAAAATACACCATAATATAATATACTATAACTATACTTTACATTGCATTATTTCATCAAATTTAAAATTTCGCGTCTGCACAAATTAGAAATTTCGCTTTTGGCGCTTGAGCAATAGCATGAGATTTTCTCTCATCGCAACGGTCACGACGATCATACGAAAGACAACAGGTACGAAGGGTTAACGAAAACATTTCCGTTCTTATGCATGGATTCTATAGCTATATTCGTAGAAAAAGGAGAATTTTCTCTTTCGATAACTCGAAAAGTATGTAGATGAAAATTTTGTAAAAAAAACACGTTCACGTATTTTATGTTAAAGAACATCATGACAAAATTTTATCACATTCTGATCATAGTCGCTTATGTACCGAAACACCTTAAAGTAAAGTTTTTAAAAAATTTTAGTCGATTTACCCGAGTATGACCGACACAAACGATTTTTTACCAAACATACACCAGTTCATACGCTAATGCTTTCTTCGGGGATCGATTTGCGATTTCGACAATCTTGGTACATCGAGAGTACGATTAGAACCATGTGGTCCTGGTATCGTGATACATTGGGTAAATACATGAATACATTTTTTTTGAGATTGCTTTTGCAAGTAAAAAAAAATCATTGCATCATTGTTTTTCTATACTCAATCCTTCATATTTTTTCAGTTTGCTTATACCTTCAGTTGTGGCATCATCGTGAAAATCTTGACCCTTTGTTCAGCAAACTTTTCATAAATCTCCCAGAATTACAAGTTTTCGAATTCATCGGTGAAATTAAAAGTTTAAAAACTCTGTGCAACATGTGCTGTCAAATTCGGACTCAAAGATGCAGTAAACCTTTTTCCACGTGTCAATAAGAAGACAAGCCCTTATGTTAATTTCGCAAAACATTCCTAATTTTAAAATATTACATTGCAGAAGTTAATTACGTTGATATTAAACTGCAAGAAAGCGTGAACGAGATTCAAAACCGAGAAATGTGGACAAGAAATATCGAATGTTTGCTCTGTTGCTTCAAACAAGAGTTCTCTCAAATGGGAGTATATTTTAATATCGATTTTTATCCCTGTTGAGCATGAATCTAGAAAAAAAAGTATTTATGTAAAATCCGCAAATATCGATCCTCAAGCTTTGATTTGTATTTATCTCCTAAGTATATCAAATATTTTCTGTCAGTAATGCTCCAAAAAATTCTAAAAGGTGTAATGTGAAAAAAATGGAATGACTCCAATGATCGTTTCAACTACATTTATCAAAATTTTGTGAAAAAATCTTCGTAACTTCGAAAAAATGTATTTATGTAAAACCCGTGTATTTATGTAAAATTGATTTGTATTCATCTCCTAAGTGTATCAAATATTTTTTGTGTGTAATGCTTCACAAAATTCTAAAAGGTGCAATGTGTAATGAAAGAAATGACTCCAATGATCATTTCAACTACATTTATCAAAGTTTTCGTGAAAAAATCTTCGTAATTTTGAAAAAATGTATTTATGTAAAATCCGTGAACATCGATCCTCAAGGTTCGATTTGTATTCATCTCCGAAGTGTATCAAATATTTACTGTCTGCAATGCTCCACAAAATTCTGAAACGTGTAATATGTAAAAAATGAAATGACTCCAATGATCGTTTCAACTACATTTATTAAAGTTTTCGTGAAAAAATCTTTGTAACAATCAATAAATGCAAAATGAATGAAATTGTACGAGAATACCCCATTGAATGAGCTCGAATGTTCGAAATTTCAGAATAAATAAGCCTATCGTTCAAATGCTGTTTGATCAAGCCTCCGTGGATTCTTGTTGTTCGAATTTAGGATATTTTGCTTCGACCTCGGTCCAAGTTACTTTACCAAAAGACAAATCCCTCACAACACCAGGCAGTTCTTCCAACTGAAAATTAAAAGACGTATTAGAAAGTGTATATTACATTTTTTTTCGTAAGAATTTTTTGTTTTTCCATTTTTTAATTTATCGTACATTTATTCGAACTTGTCCCATGCTGTCTCGCTCCCGGAGTGTCGCACTGTGTGGTATCTTCAACGTGTCGAAATCTATCGTGATACCGAATGGAATAGCAATCTCGTCAGTTCGGGCGTATCTACGACCAATACTTCCAGACGAATCGTCCACTTTGTGAGACACATCGACTCTTGTTAAATCTTGAGCTGTAAATGTCACAATATTTATATGTATGTAAATGTTATTATTAAGAAAAAAGTTTAATTAGAAATATGTTAGACTGTTTTTAAGGGCGTATAGACCCTCTTTTAAAAATCATAAAAAATAGCTGAAATTTTGGTACACTATGTGTGTGAACATGTTTAAAAATTCTCTTTCAAATTTGGAAATGATTGACTAAATGGTTCAAAAGATATTTAATTCTCAATGAGTTCCAATTTCACGTTGCCTCTCTAGTGGAAAATTCACAAAAATGCTTCAAAAAATTATTCAAAACATAACTTTTTGTTCATATTTTTTTTCTGCAATTGGCACGTACAAAAAATGTTAAAAACCGAGTTTAATCAAGTTTGCCTGAAACTTTTGTTTTTCAATTGTTTTAACAATAAACAATGTGAAAATTATTAATAAAACATTAACAAAATATCGAGTATCATTGTAAATAAGATAATTCAAAATTTCAATTTTCTAAAAAAAAAGGAAGACTAAATTTCAACAATTTATTATGAAAAAGTTTGGGAGGCAAAAAGTCAGGGATTGTACGGGCTACGCATCCTTAAACACCCATAACTTTGCAAAAAGATAAACAAAATTACCGACTAAATCGGAAATGCAAACCGTATACGTTTTTAAAACATATTCTTTGAAAAAGGAACAGAGAAAATTCTATCCGATTTGTTGAAATAATTACGGTGACGTTTAAATTTTCTGAACAGAGGAGAAAAACCGAATCGATTTTTAGCGCCTGAAAGAAAAACCGGGGAGCAATAAAGCTGTTTTATAAAATAAAAATGCTCACACAATTGTTTAACGAAAGGAACGAATTCGGCATTTCCGCTTAAAGGAAGAACGGAGCATTTGAGCGGAGCAACGACCGGTGGCAGGCTCAAAAAAGTTCGCATCTCATCGCCATCGCGTTTCCTGAAATTATGTTCAAAAACGGCGTACATGATACGTCCAATTCCGAAGGAAGGTTCAATTACGGACGGAATAATTTCCTCAACGTGTACGGTCTTCTGATATCGTTTGACAACAACCATATCTTTCGTGATTGCGACGGTGTTGCCATCACTCAATTTGAGATCGTAAGAGCCAGAATCCAGTGATTTTTCAAGATCGTCAATTCCGTTCTTGTCAAGAGAACTCAAAGCGTCAAGAACACTTTTCGCTTCCTTTCTGAATGATTTTCCAATAACGCTGCGATTCGGAGCAGCCTCCGAAACGTCGATGACTCTCGGCTCGGAGAGTTTTTTCTCCGCGGCTAATCTTACTCCCGTAGCTTTTGTGTGTTGCGTCAGGTCAAAGGCAGATCTATCTGCGCAGCCCACGCACTCGATCCAACCGTAAGAAGTGAGACACTCGGCGTCCCAACAATCGCAAGCGTAATGCGCCATTTCGTTGCTCATGTGCTGGCGGAAGCGCAACTTTCCAGGATCCACTCCAACTTTCAACAAGAATTGTTGTATCCTGGCCATAAAGTAGCCAAGAGTCTCATTCGCTACGAGACCATTGGAGACCGCATCACCGATACTCCGGTACTCGGCGCTCTTTCCGTCCATCTGATTGCAAGCGGAGTACAGAAGCAACTTCGTATCACTGACATCGGCAAATTTTCCGTGAGATTTATCCCTGGGATCGCAAAAGTGTTCGATCTCGGCCATCGTGAATTCTCTAACTCGTATCAGTCCTGAACGAGGAGATATTTCGTTTCTAAAAGCATTTCCTATTTGGGCAGCCGCGAAGGGCAATTTTTCTTGATTAAATTCCAGCAGACGTTTAAAATTAACGAATATTCCTTGAGCAGTCTCTGGCCGGAGGAAACCTTTTATTAGACCGGTAGGTCCAATCTGTGTACCGAACATTAGATTGAATTCGATCGGTTCGGTAAGATCATTGCCAGACAGGGGTGATTTCATGTTAAACTTCTCCAGTACGGTGGCCATCTCGTTCTTCGTCATACCGTCCAATTTGACGATTATATCTCGACACTCGGCACGAACTGCTTCGTCCGTTTTTTTATCAGCTATCACTTTTTCCAAGTGAGCTTTCATCAGATGATCCAGCCTGAAACATTCACCCGTCTTCGTATCTTTGACCATCAAATCGGCAAATCTGTCCACATGGCCTGAAGTCTTGAGAACAGGCTCCGGTGTCAAAATTGAGCAATCTACTTCCAGCATTTGCTCCTCCAGGATGAAGAATTTCCTCCAAGCATCTAGCATGTTAGCTTTGAATGCGCATCCCATTGGACCAAAGTCGTACTGGCCAGTAATTCCTCCGTAAATAGCAAAAGATTGGTCAAAAAAGAAGCGACGCTTCAGAAGATCTTCCATTCTCGCTCTATCAAATGTTGCAGAGTCCGGAACAAATGACAGTTCTTTGTCTTCCAATAACTTTTTACGCAATTTGAGCTCTGCGACTGCTTTTTTAACATCCAATTCCGGTGCTCCATCTGCTTTCAGTTTTCGGACAAGGTCACCCTGAATAAAAGTAACATTGTGTAATCAGTAAATCACCTAGTTGGCGGCTGAAAAAGAGTCATGTTTTTTCAAAAATTTTTTTTGGGAAAATCATTGCAGGCTTTGACCTGTTTTTTTTTTTCATAGTACAGAGTATATTTGTTACTATGTTTCTTAATTCTTTTATTATAAAAAATTCACAATTGGAGCAGTTATATCGTATTTAAGGGACAGCTGTCCAGAAAAAGGCCTTCCACGGTGACCACTGCAACTTCTGCACCGACAATCAGAAATAAAAAACCAAATGAATTAAGTTTTTGTAATGTAACATCTAGTCTTTGATAGAAGAATTTGATAAAATATAAATTTTTAAAAAAATGGTTGATGGTCGAAAGTGGAAGTCTACACTTCTTTGATAAAATCACTTCACTTTCCTTGATATAAAAAAAAAGGTATGCATCGAAAAAAAAATCCTGCGATCAAGGACTGCCTTTTGATGTAAAAAAAAGTATGGAAAATTTCAAATAAATCGATCAAGTCATTTTTGAGATATCGTAGTCACTGATATTGAAGAAGCTGTTCCGAGAAAATTCTGACTAGATGTAACTCCATTAAGGGTTTAGAGTAAAAAAATTATGAAACACAGTAAATAGTATACCCTTTTTAGCATGAAAAAAAAAAACAGTTCGGAAATTCAAAAAGACATGCCTTTTTTTCAGCCACCAACTAGATGTAACTCCTTAAATTGGTTGTGTACTTAATACTTGTATTTTAAAATAACTATAGAAAATACGAATTATATTTGAATAAAAAAAACATGTAAATTTTAATAAATAATCCAGAACAAAGTAAACGTTGGAAAAACGTTTGAACGTGTAACACATGGTACACGTGACAGCTGCTTATTTCTTTGTTGTTCAATAATTACTCTTCATCATATAAATGATTATATATGAATAATAAAAACATATAAATTTTAATTAATAAAAAATCCAGAAGAAAAAAGTAAACGTTGGAAAAACATTTGAGCGTAACACATGGTAGACGTGACAGCTGCTCATCTCATTGTCATTCAATAATTATTCTTCATATAAATCGATGAAAAATTTGTTAGCGTGTCGCAATTTAAAAAAAAGAAATTGTATGCAAAAAAACTAAAGGATGATGTAAAAATTGGAAGGTTCATAATCAGCTGTCAAACGATAAGCGCTCTCGAACAAGAGAGTGGAAGTGAGGTTAAAGAGAGTGAAGACAGAGAGTATAAAAAAATGAAGCATATGGCTTACTTGTTCCTTGACACTCGCACGCAAAGGTGCAAGGGTCTCTTCGATTTTCGGATCCGTCATGTCTGGTGCGAAATGCAATTTGACGTATCTATTCTTCTTATTCGTACCCCACTTCTCGAAGCCGGATAACCTAAAACTAGTTACGAAATTTCGCGAGTGTACGAACAAAAGTCGTGTTGCAGCGTGAAAGTGAATGTACGATTGTTCCGTCGGCCTGCAAGCCAATTTAACCGAAAGAATGCAAGTACTCTTTCGCGAGAGCTCTCCCCTCAAAAATGTACACGATATGAGAGATCGAGGAAAACTGCAGTACATACTTTACTTTACTTTGTATAAAATCTTGCATGCACATTCATGGTGGGGAAATTATATATATAGATGTGCAGTGAAAACGAAAATAAACGCGGTTTTTTTTAAATTGTGCTCTGGATCGACACTTTTATTTGTAATTTGTTTTTCAATATCATGCTTCCGATGCACTTGACTTTTAGCTATTGAAAAAATACATACTGAATGTAATAATCTCGTTTCCGATATTTAGAGGAAGAGGAAGACTTTTTTTATTCTGAAGCAAAAAAGGGAAACATTTCTTTTTATGCCGAAATAATAAATAAATTATTCACTTAAATGTTTCGGTTGAAGGTATTGAAAATTTTCTATGCAATTTTTAATCTTCTGTTCACCTGTAGATTTTTTCGATGGGATACATTTTTATATCTTGTATCATTAATAATTTTTTCTGTCCCTTTTATAAACCCTATTTTTAACATTTTTTTGTCAAAAACAAAAATTAATGGACAAAACTTTATTAATTTAACAATGCAATATCGAGATTTAAAACTCATCTGTTCAGGCTCTTATTTTTTTCTAAATTAAAAGTTGCAAAATTACTTTTTATATACCATGAAATTTAATTTAATTACAAAACGCATAATTTACCTCAAATTTGTCAGGCTTTTTAATTTTACACGGCATGCAATATAACTTAAAATTTCATAAAAATTATTTATAATTCGTTTTAAACAAGGATTGAATACAATAAACAAAATGTTGAATATTGGAGAACGCACGAATAAGAAGCAAACATTATCGTTTGAAATAATTTTGTTATTCGGTAATGAATATAGAAAATGAATAAATGAATATTTATTTTATGCCATGGCAACTTATGCGTAGTTGTCGCGCGAAAGTATAATTGCTTCAGAATTTCTTGCAAATTTGCACAAGCCTCGTTTGATACGACCTGCATACGTTTACCAAATTTGAAGACGTTTGACCACGTGTAGATATCGAGTTATTTATTGTTAAAAATTACGATTTTTATATTTTTCTCATAAGAACACATATGTTAAATATTGCGATTTTCAATCCTAAATATCTTGACTTCTACAGATGGTGAACCTTCTTAAAATTTTGCACAACTCTTTTTGGTACTTTAGTATTTTTTTTAAATCTTACTGTTTTGTTTTTCATGATTTTCATACGTTTTTAATAATTCAAGGTCATGTTAGATGACCTTGAATTTCGAGTATGTTATTCTTGAATCAATATGCAACAACTTTTCTTAAGTAGGTACAATCCATGTCAAAAGTATTTTCAGAATGAAAATTTGCGAATTTTTTACTTTCTAGTCGTTTGAAAGGATTCTGAATTTTTTGTGTATTTTAGTACATAGCTACAAAAGCGATTAACAATTTCCGATTAATAGCTAAACCATTTTAAAAATTAATATTGTTTAAACAATTAAAAAAGAAAAATTAAGTGAAATGCTTTCAAATTTTGTAATGAGCATTGAACACTCATATGAAATATATAAAAAAAATTTTACGGAGATGCATGGTACCTTTTTTGTTTACTTATGTGTAGAATATTTATATGAATTTTCCATATGACACAATGTTAAATTTTATAAAGTTTGAGATTTCATAACTTTAAAACCATTCAGCGAATCATTCTCAAGTTTGGCACAAGGATTTTTTAGCCATTTTCAAACAGGTCTACAAAATTTTGACTTTTTCTTACCATTTTTCAAATACCTCCAATTCCTTCAATACCCTTTTTAAAAAATTATAAAAAATTGCTGAAATTTTGATACACTATGTTTGTGAATATGTTTAAAAATTCTTTTCCAAATTTGGAAATTATTGACTGCATGATCCAAAAGATATTTAATACTCGAGTCGTTCCAATTTAACGTTGTCTCTGATGAAAAATTTACAAAATTGATTCAAAACACAAGTTTTTTTTGTTCATATTTTTTTTTCTACAATTGGCACATACAATGCTAAAACCCGAATTTAAACAAGGTTCTCTGTCACTTTTGTTTTTTAATTGTTTAAAGAATAAATAATATGAAAATTGTTAATAAAACGTTAGCAGAGTATCAAGTATGATTGTAAATAACATGATGCAAGATTTCAATTTTCTAACAAAAAAAAAGGTTAAATTTTAACAATTTATTATGAAAAAGTCACTTTTATCAGGAATTGTACGGCCTATACATTCTTAATATACATATAAGCTCAAAAACCGCTTATTATGGAGATAAACTAAGAAAAAATTGTTTAATTTGATTCTACCGCGACAACTACCTTAATCCAGGCAAATGACTACAAAATTACAAAAGAGATAGAGAGAGAGAGAGAGAGGAAAATAACAAGATAGACGACACAGGAATTTTCAAAATCTTGTAGTTGGGAAGTCCCTTTTAATTACAGCCCTATGATCTTGACATTCATTGACAATTTCTTACACTAAGCATTTACATGCACGGTTCTTTAAATTCATAATTATTTGTTTGTTCTTTCACTTTTTAAAATGTATTTGTTAATTTTGGTTTGCAAAAGGACTTGGTCTCTTTGCGGCAAAGAATCATGAAATATATTTGAGGAGGAGGAGGAGTAGGAGGAGGAGGAGGATGGGGATGAGGGGGGGGGGCAGTAAACAAGACTTGGAAACAAGATAATATATATGAGCTTTGATTTTTCTGTATAACAATAATACGATAAAAAAGAAAACGATATAATCGTCGATGTAAACAATTTAAATTTTACATGAAAACGATACTTTGACATATGAAGCCATTTTTATTATCATTAATGTACCATAATAAATAAAGTGTATGAAATGTAAATAATGGGTATTTACAAATATGTAAATGGCAAAAAAGCTATAACAGAGAGAAAGTAAAGTCGTATGTAAATCGATAATATATCCTATACTTGTATACGCCTGGCTCAGGGTTCACTTAACGTTCCGGATTTTTAAAAATCGTTTGAAAAATTATTCGACGCTGTTGATGTGTGTGTCTCTCTCTTCTTCGAGCACAGAACGAAGTTAACGCAGTTGTCTCTCGTTAAGCGCTATATGTTATATCATCGTATATCGTTGTCTAATACCTGTACACTTTGAATTTATGAGAATCGTCGCGTGTCCCTTATTTTTCATTCGTGGGAAATCACGAATCGGAGACAATTTCGAGACAATTTCCATATCTCCTACTAAACGATATATCCCGAAGCCTGGTCGCCAGTACGTAGAATATATTTTAGCATATTACCCATCAGCATGAAATTAGCTTTTTTTCCTTACAATCACTTATCCGTTTTTCCGTATCGTCTGTACTATTTTATAATATAATTCACCTATATAATATTATTCTCAGGGAGCGCCAGGATGACGTTGCCACGATTCAGCATCAAAATTTCGAAAAAATTATCAAACATCTCGGATACGTGCCTCTTATCGTTTTTCGAGCACCAGACATGAAAATATATATTTATATATATTATACTCTTTTCTTTTCTTTTTTACCCCTTCGTTTTCTCTGTGGAAAAATAAACGTGGAAAAAATGCGTTCCCGATTTATCTGGGAATAATCCGACGCATTCGTAGAAAAAGAATAATCTATCAATTATCAAAGCTATCAAATGAATGTATGTAACGATTATTTTATTAGTAATTATTCATTTATTTTTCAACGATTGAAAGATTCGAGAGGAGCTCGCGAGACTATGACGAAATATCACAGTACTGATCATGAAGAATCGTCAATCGCGCATCGAGGCACTCCCCATTTCGTTATCTACGTCCCAAGATATTTTAATTGCAGGACATTCCTAGTTAACAACAATCCTACGCTCCTAACATTATCTATTTACTAGTTATTTTCTTTTCATCTTTATCTCAGGGAGATTTCTTTTTTTATCCCTCTTAAGAAATCGCAACGTTTAGTAGATAATACGTAGTCATATACAGATTGCTAAGGATGCTGTAAACTGTGTACTGGCTGCTAAATGTTTCGAGTGAATACTGTACGTATAATGCATGTAAAAAGTCGTTAAGCGAGCACATCTAGTTGGCGGCCGAAAAAAAGGCGTTTTTTTTTTGGTTTTTTATTTCCAATGATCGGTGCAGAAGCTATAGTGCTCACCGTGGAAGGCCTTTTTCTGGACAACTGTCCGTTAAATATATTATAACTGCTCCAATTGTGAATTTTTTACAATAAAAGAATTATGAAACATGGTAAAAAATATACTTTTACTATGAAAAAAACAGTTCGAAACCTGCAATCATTTTCCCAAAAAAAAAAAAATTTTAAAAACACGTCTTTTTTTCGGCTGCCTTCTAGGTGTAACCCCTTAAAGCCGCGCCATCGAATGTCCAAGTAATTTGCCCCAGCGGGAAAGATATTTCTGCCGAAGTAACTGCAACGGCCAGAATCGGGAACTTGTCAAATTTCCATTCATTGATTCACGTTGGAAAATATAATACGCGTCACCAATTTTTTCTTTCAATTTTAAATGTATCTACTGTAATATTTTCATATTCACGTATTTTTTTTCAATTTTCGGACACGATTCTTTTCTGTGCGGATTAAACATGACCGAGTTTCTCAGCTATGCACTCTGCTGTCAATATTGCAGTGCATTCGAAAGTCCCATTCACCGATTAAATCACGGGAACGCGGATCTTTATCACGAGCAGCCACGAATCGACGATACAAAGCCAAGTTCCTCTCTCATTTCTCATCAGAAGTTCTTCGTCCTCCAAAAAATGTTCTTCGGACAAACAGAAGACATCTTGCTCTGATTTTCTTAAATATATTATTGCACTTTAATGTTTATAATATAATACAACATTTTATGAATTTTTTCATTATTTTCATGAAAAAAAGTCGCAAGATTTTTCATTGACAATTCTCGATCTCAAAATTCGGACAGAACGAAAAATTAACAAAAATCAAACAAATCACAAATCAAATTTCAAGTGACATTAAAAAAATGTTTATACTGGACATATCGAAGATTCAGATAAAAGTCATAGATGTAAAAAAAAAAATTCCCAATATCATGATTCTAGTCTATAGTACAGTGCAATTTCATTCCTCTGATTGGGAATACGGAAATGCGGAAAAGTTGACAAAAGTAAAGATAAGATTATAATTATCAGTATTTTGGCAGATTTTTTTGGGAATATAAGATACAATTTCCCAAAAATCCGAGCAAGATTCGTTTGTCATTCTTAACATCCTAATAGAATATGTTTTTTTAATAAGAGTTGCAAAATTTACTTTTGAGTGAAAGATTATCAGCTCGTAAAAAAAAAAAGAAAAAAATAAGGTTGACCAATCGAAATGAAAAACGAGGAAAAGCTTGACATCGTCGACCGAAGGTTCCACGAGATGTAAACCTCTCATAATATAAACCGAGAAACGATGGCCGATCAAGCATTTTGGAATTCGACATCGCGACTTGGCAACTTTTTACTCGGCGCCTAACATAAACGTATAAAAACGACGACGACTCCTGTCATGTACTTGTGCGGTTTGAAAGTGTGATAATCAGAGTGTTTTTTGACTCTTCTTTCCATCATCCAGCTCCCAAGTGAAGCTGTCGACGAAACGTTCAATGATTCGAGTGGATCTCACACTTGAGTATAATGTACGAAGCTCAATACAAACGAAATCATTATTTCTGGGATAAAAGTCAATCGTATATAAACGAACCAACAGACGTAGTATATCACGTGAAAAGACTGCATAATTTGGGCAAATCTTTCCCTTACTCTGCAATAAATTGCATCCTCGCTTCATTTTTAACAATAATTCAATTGTATATAGTCGAGATTATTTAAACGCAGAGACACTCTCATGTCCGATGAGCATTTCCACAAACAAAATCTCGATGCATTGCACAGTCTATATCTTGGTGAAGTTGTCCCTCGTTCGTTTTCATCGCCCTGCCAGGTATCCTGAGCGAGAGTTTACGAATTTACATGTCCACGTCGCACGCCTTAATTTAACCATTTACAACGAATGCGTCCGAGTTATCAGTCTGTCGAGAATATAATCCTCGATCGTATCGGTCGATTCTCAACGTTCGCGGAACGTATTTTTTACTGAGTCGGAGGCTGCGGCTCACCTGGCATGTTCGGATTTGGATACGGCGGCAGGAACGAATAATTTGGATAGGGCGGCGGCGGGGGATGCGGAAAAGGCGAGTAATAATTCGTCGGGTGCGTCGAGGGTGGCGCGTAGCCCCGATGCATGTAAGGATCCGCTGCCGGTGGTGGCCCGTGAAACGCCGAATACATTCTCGCATAATCTGTGTTGTACGTAGGTCCACCGTAAGCCGCGTAACCAGGGGCTCCTATTTTTACAAATAATTTTCAGATATAAATAATGATATGCTTGATAAGAGTAAATGAAAATATATCGTAGAAATCGATGTTGATTCTTTTTTTCTTATCTCTATACGTTCTCATAAAATAATAACGTCGCTGCAGAAACGTAGAAACGGTGCAAATTCTTCATAATTTTCTTCTTTCTTTTTTTCATAATTACGTTCTCGTATATGATTTTCGGTAAAAAATGGTTCCTCACATTGAAAAACGACGGTCTTTGCTTCCGAAATATAATTAATTTATTTTTCACTACATAAACTATTGTTGTTCGCTTAGAACTACGCTCATAGTGTTCGTCGTTTTTCTGCTCAAGAGGCTAATAAAGGGCGGGTATTCAAAAGTAAAGAAACTTACCACTCGGTGGATAAGCCGCGGAGGAACCCGGAGCGGGTGGATAATGCTGCGAGTACGGATCGTAAGGTGTCGGTGGATAAGGTCCGGGATAACGACTACTAGCCGGATGAGTAAATGCGGTAGGAACGTGGGCTTCGTCCCTGGTGGAACTCGTTGCCGGCGGCGCGCTCGACGCCGAGGTGGTCTCCGTGCTCTTCGACTCGTTCGATTCCGGTAATTTTGGAGTTACGCTTGGAGCGCCCTGCGAGTAATTTCCGCTCATCCTCTCATCGGCGCTCTTCGACGAGGTTTCGGGTTGCGAGGCGGGCTTCGTAGGCTCATTCGTTCGTGGATTCGTCGCGTGTGGTGAAACGCTAGGAAAATACGATCCATAAGGACTCGGCAAGGACCGCGCTCTCGGATCCGCGTAATCGTAATATCTTGGATACTGCGCGTAAGGATAACCTTGCGGGACAGGATCGCCCTGTGGCGCTTCCTGTATGCGACTGTCACGTTCCTTCGCTATCACGGGATTCATCGGAATGGACGAGGATAATCCGCCAGTCACGTGCGTCTGATCGTTAACGTTCTTCATCATCTCCCCACTTCTGTTAGAATTTGATTGATGCATCTGCGGTTGTTGCAATTGTTGTTGTTGATGTTGTTGTTGTTGTTGTTGCTGCTGCTGCTGCTGTTGTTGTTGTTGTTGTTGTTGTGGAGGAGGGGGAGGTGGAGGATGAGATTGTTGCTGAATAGTCGATGACATCGATGGGTTTGCTGGTTGTACCTTCATTCCCGAAGAAGAGCCATTCTCGATGGTGCCGTCGTCATTACGGCCTTCACGTTTCTCCGTTTGACCAACGAAACTGTGACCGTAATTCATCATGCGTTCGGATTTCATACCCTCCTTGGAATCTCTCCCTATGACGCTGTTGCTATCCATTTTTGACGAATTATCCATAGCCTCGTTACGCCTTACGATTTGAGAATTGTTCGCCTCGGTTTGGTAGTTTTGCGATTTTTCATCGTCTTGTTTCTGTAATAAATACAGGACATTAAGATTTACCTGTATAATGTCTCTAAATACAAAATATTTAGAATACGTCATTCTAGGATGCTTTTTTTGGGCGACTTTTTTTTACTTCACTCCCGGCACGAAATTTTGTTGAGGATACTCAAAAAAGTTCCCTCAAAATTTAAGCTCTTAATATTAATATTACGTACTCGCTCTCAGCGAGTGAAGATTTTCCATTTAAAAAAACACGTAAACTTTAACACTTTTTTTCAAATTTTCATAGTTCAATGGCATTTTGTGCTATCGACTCGTTCGAGTTCTCGTTTCTTTGCTGATATTTCGTAAATAGCTGAACTTGCAGAAAAAGAGTGAATAACAAATTAATAGTAAATTTAACGTGCTACAGGCTTCTTGGGCCGAATCGCTCAGATCGATATTTCCCGAGATAATGAGCTTTGACTTGTGCATAATTTGCTTTTTTCATGAATTTGCGAACAAAATCTGCCTCACCATTTTAAGTCAAAGCTACATCGCAATACGCACTTTTCTAGAGCATGTAATCCCGAGTAATTTGTCCTCTCGAACGAGTCGATAGCACAAAATGCCATTGAACTATGAAAATTTGAAAAAAAAAAAAGTGTTCAAGTCTACGTGTATTCTAAATGGAAAATCTTCTCACGCTAAGGGCGAGTACTCAATATTAATAGCTCAAATTTTGAGGGAACTTTTTTTTGAGTATTCTCAACAAAATATCTTGCCGGGAGTGAACAAAAAAAAATAGTCGCTTAAAAAAAGCACCCTAACGCCATTCAATTGTTTATGATTAAATTCATCCGTAGGATGAATTTTCACTAGAGTACCTCTGAAACAACGTCTTCCAAACGTACTTCCTCAACGCGCTGATCCATTCTTAATTGGCTGTCAGACGAATTCGAATTTTCACCAACAGAGGAATGATCCAAATGTTGAGGTTGGTGTTGATGCGGGTGCTGGTGCTGCTGCGGATGCAAATGCTGGTGCGGAGGCTGTTGTTGATGTTGAATTTGTTGCTGCGATTGTTGTTGCTGTTGCTGCTGTTCCAACTTCATTTTATTGATACGCTGCAAGGAAACTTGATTCGTAAGCGTTGTTATGTTGCTGATACGTGGCTTTGCCGCTCCTGTCGCTACGGGCTTCGCGTTCTTGGTCGCCTCTTTATCACCAAATCCTTTATAAGCAGGAACATTTCCCGGTCTCGATAACGGTCTGGTACCACCCGGTGAAGTCGCTGTTTTTGGTATTATAGATATCGCGGAGTTGTTTCGCAGCGGAAAGCTAACGTCGGGTTTCGTTGATGTTCTTTGCGCTACTGTCGAGGCTCCTGCAATTTCGTCATTGTTTTATAAATAAAATTGCTTAGCAACATTTTCAAATTATTAGGAGTAAGAGAGTCTACAGAAAAATGGGGAACTTATGCATATTCTTAGTAATGGAGCAATGGAATTTACATAGAGCATCGGAATACTCATGTATAAAAACCGTATTTTTTTCTCGAAATAACGGATAACTACCGAAACGAAAAATTTCAAAAAAATTCCAATCGCACATTTTTTTATCCGAGAACGTTATCCTCAGAACGTATTGACTTCTGCATATTTTGAATTCGAGTTTTGAATTTGAAAAATTCAAAATAAACTATGCTAAGATGCAGAATCATAGACAAACCTTTTTTAGGTTCCTCTTCACGTTTTTGCTGGTTCAGTTTGAGTGCAGTTCGTATCGCAATAATTTTTCCTGATTCGAGTTGCATGTATATTCCCTTGGGACTTTTCAGTACCATAACTCTCTGTCCCGCTTTCAGAACTATGCTGCCCTTATCTGGAGAATTAGTTGGAATGACAACGTCCAAGGGAAGAGTCATCTCTTGAGCACTCATGCCCTGTCTCTGCCACACTTCAGCCGGTATCCACCTGTTACCGACGACTCCACGATTGCTCAAGCTCTCGGCACCTCTCTGCTGCATCGGTCTCACCGACGCCACTGGCTTTTGCGTCGTACCCGCATCGCCGCCTCGTATCGCACGAATTTGTAGTCCACCTGCTAAAATATAACAAGAAAAAATTACCACGTTGTCGAGATAAATATAAAGACAATTGTAGAAATGTCGTATCCTTACCTCGAGTAGCTGTATTCCCTGGGACGTAACTGTAACTAGGTCTCGAAGAATTTGCGGCCATTTTCTCGAGCTCGTATCCTCGTCTCGCGAGTCGTTTCTCCGCCTGGCTGAGCTTCTTATCCTTCCGGTCGACAAGAAGACTCTCGTGATGGAATGGTTGCTTCGTCAACAATGACGAGTGACGATCCAGAACAAGGTGCATAACTTGGTCCGAGTAATTGTCCTTGGTTTGAGAAAAATCTTGGACTTGGCTGTCCTCCTCCCAGTCCCAGGATAAGGTTGTCGCTTCCTTCAATGACAGATGAGCATCCGGATTACACTGATCGACTACACGGTCGGCCATCCCCTGTTTGCTTATCTGTCTGTCGTAGATTTTCCTCTCGAGGCAATTGTCGGTAACGAGGCGATAAACGTAGCACGGTTTTTGCTGGCCGTATCTGTAAACCCTGCAGACTGCCTGCGTATCGTGGCACGGATTCCACGACGCGTCAAAAACTATCGCGCGATTGGCACCAACGAGATTGATCCCCAAAGAACCGGCTCTCGTTGACACCAAAAAAAGATGTATCTTTGGATTCGAATTGAACTCGTTTATCAATTTTTCTCTCTCCAGGGCGCTCGTGCTACCATCTAATCTATAATAATTTACATTCTTCACCCAAGCGTCCGTCTGACCATCTGGATACTTCAAATTATTTCTAGCTAGAAAATCTTCGATGAGATTTAACGTGAATAGCGATTGCGAGAAAGCGAGGACTCTGTCTCCAAGACGCACAGCTTCTTCGAGTATGCAGAAGAACAACGTCATTTTTGCAGATGCGTCGATCAGACCAGGAACGTAACCCTTCATCAGATCCGTTGCCTGAAAAACATAAAAATATTTAGTCATCTGTTCTCATCACCACCTCGAGCGCAATTGTATATTCTTATAAGGATGTTGACTGACTACCGCCCCATCCAAAAATTGAATTTCATTGAATTTCATCGGAATCGATAGATACCCACATTCGTATTGTAACAAAATTAGTATCGTATTTGTGCATGTTAATGGTAAAAAAAATCGTAAATTGTAAAAAAAAATATTAATAAAAATTTACAAGGGAGGATTAAGTTTTGGATGTTTTGGGCAAACTTGAAAACGCTAAAATCCCGACAGTGGAAACTGTTTTACTTTTGAAAAAACGATGAAAAGTACGTCCTTCGTCTGTTGTTATTCATTTTCTAAAACACATGCTTCCTAAATGTGTTGAAAAAATTACACAATGCTTCTCGTATGTTTTTCCTTCAGTGTGATTTTTAAAATATTTTCAGCATCATTTTTTGCAACAAAAAAATAATTGCGCAAAAACATAGCAAATTTTCAGAATTTTATCATCATTTGCGATTTGGGACACAACAGCCTTAAAATGTGATAATATAAGAAATGAAAAACATGAGATATGAGGAAAATGAAAGAAGGCCAAGTTGAGTGTTAATTCATTAATTCCGTACCCAATCGTACGGGATTCCAGGTTCTTCTTTCGATCCTGAAGTATACTTGGCGTCCTTCTCTTCATCTTTGGCCGCCACTTCATCATCCGATTTCTCTTCTTTCTCTTTCTCCGGTGGCTCTTCCTTCTCTTCCTCCTTGGGCGCATTGACCGGGCCGACCCTCGAGTTGCTGACTTGACAGGAACCAACGGATTGTTGCGGCCTTGGGATGTTTGCACATTGCGCCTCGCTGCTGTTGTAACCGGTCGAAGCGTTGTCCTGGGGCAACGGTTGGCCCTGGACTCCTATACTCGGCGTGGCTTCCTTAGCACCCTTGTCGTACGCTCCAGGTGTCTGACCTCGTGGCATCAACGGTCCTTGAGGATTTTTCGCATCCTCCGTATTCTGCGTGATCGGATAAGCCTCGTAGGACTGTGAATTCCCATAATTCTGACCCTGATAATAATTATTCTGATAACGATTATTAGCAGGCTCGCGAAAGTATTGGTCCTGATTGTTACACTGCTCCGGACGACCGGACTGCGGGTAATTCCGTTGCCAATAAGGATCTTCCGGATTTTTGTTATATTGCCCGGAAGGATTTTGATTACCTTCCGGATGATAATTTCCTACTGATCCTTGCGGCTGACCTCCCGGATTCTGGATATAATTCGTACTTGGAACAGGTGTAGGATTTCTTCCTTGGCGATCGATCGGATACTCGTGATTTGGACCAGGAGTGGAATAATTTTGCATCGGCTCTCCCGGATTGATTCCCGTTGGTGGTGGATTTTGCTGTGGTGCTCCAGGATAGTTGATCGCTTGGTTCTGCGATTGACCCTGCTGATTCGGAGGATATCTCTGAGGAGGTTGCTGTCCCGATGATTGCTGACCTGTCGAATAATTTCCAGATTGACCAGGAGGCTGATTAGGCGCGTTCGCCGGATAGGCTGAATTTTGATTGGTCGTCTGCTGTGGCCCGGGTGGACCGAGATGATTCCCCGTGTAACCGTGAATGTTTTGCGTCGGTGGTGTTGGACCTTGACGATCAGTCGTGTAACCGTGATTCTGGGACGACTGGGGTAACGAGCTCGTTGGCTGATTCGCACCGTAGGATTGATTCGTTCCTGCGTTCGTCGGATTTTGATTTCCCGGATATCCCCGCATCGTGGTCTGAGCTTGGATCGGATTCTGACCTGACGTTGGCGCGTTCGAGATGTAACCTTGTTGATTGTTCTGTACCATCGAACCTTGCTGATTTCCCGAGTATCCATGAGGTGGATTTTGTGGCTGATTCTCATTCTGATTTACCGGATATCCGTGAGACTGATTCTGAATCGGAATCGAAGGATTTTGCTGCGTCGACGGATATCCATGATTAGGATTGTGTCCCATCAATGTCCCAGCGTTCTGCTGATTCGGAGGAAAATCACGATTCTGATTTCCACCAGGAGTTGGAGGATTTTGCGGCTGATTCATGTAGTTCTGTCCTTGATTGCTGGAATTCGCGTTTTGTCCTTGATTTCCTTGATATCCTGAATTTTGCATCTGATCCGGACGACCGTACATCTGATTATTCGAGTCGCCTGCTGGATAATTTTGAGATTGATTAGCTCCGTATGAATTATAATCGTTTATCGGAACTGTTGTTGGTTGCTGAGGCATGTTGGATGGAAAATTACTTTGTTGACCTGGGGTCTGTGAGTAATTCGTCGATTGGTTCACGGGATAACGTTGATCTCCAAAACCGTAAGGTCTGGGAAAGATTCCCGGAGCCTCGTAGTTACCGCTCGGCGCGCTTTCGGGACGAAAATCGCTCGGGGGTGCAGGAGTCGCGAATCTCGGATTTCCAGACTGCTCGTTATTTCCGACGTAGCCCTGTTGATTCTGGTAATTCTGGCTAGCGTTGTAGCCAGGGCCTTGTTGAGGATAAGATGGGAAAGGTTGCTGCGAATTTCCGTACCTCGGCTGACCCTGCTGGTTGTTGTAGAATTCATTATACTCGCCGTGATTTCCATCGTTTCGATAATAATTATTTTGCTCGTTCGGCCTGTAATTTTGATATCCTTGAGGATAATTTGTCTGCTGCTCTTGATTTGGATAAACCGAATTGTTAATCGTCGCCGGATAATTTGGAGGAAAGCTTCCAGGTTTGTTACCGGCGTGGGCATTTTCAGCCTCGTTGACGTTATCGTTGCTCGAGGATGAGGACGACGTCGGTGGAACACTCGCGGCCGGTTTGTTCTTGGGGTTCGCAGCGCTAACTTTTTTTCCCTTCTTCGACTCTCCCTTCGTCTGTCGCGGTTTTCCTCGCTTTCCACCAGGTGCTGGTTTCTCTCCCATCGTTTCTTCAAGATCCAGGTCGTCCTCCTCGTTCGCTTGTCTCTTCCGCAGAAAGTGATACAAAATGTCCGGATGGTTCCAAATTTTGCAGCAAACGGCAAAAGCCTTCAATGGATTCGGAACTGCTCTGGTTTTCACAACTTGATTCATAAAAGTGTCATAAAGCTTTCGCTGATGAGGTGTCATCCGCACGAGCAGGATGTACTCCTCTTTTCTTGGCAAAGATATTTGCAGAACCGAATGCGACCTTCGTTGAACGAAACCCTCCAGCAGAGCATGAAGAACGTGGGCCCGATAACGCATGAGTCTTATGTCCTGGGGAGTCGAATCTATGCACTGTCCGTTTTGTATCGGCCTCTCGAACATGTTGCAGAATTCGCTCTTCGTACCCAAATAATTCGGCCTGACAAAGTCGACCATGCACCAATACTCGAGAAGATTGTTCTGCAGAGGATAACCCGTTAGGACGATTCTTCTCTTGGTCTTCATCTGTTTCAACGCCATGCTTATGCTGGCGTGAGAATTTTTTATTCTATGTCCCTCGTCGCAGATTACCAAATCCGGGCCAGGACTCACCAGTGCGGTGTGCATATCGTCCAGGAGTCCCTTGTTCTTGTCCTCCTCCTCGACGTCAACGGGATCCTTGAAAGGTTGATTTCTCTTTCTCTTCGCCTTGTTTGGTTTCTTCAGCGATAATTGCCTGTACAACTCGTAACCGATTAATAAAACACCTCCGGTCTTTTGCCACTCGTGGATAACGCGAGCTCGTGCGGCCATCGTTTTGTGAGAATCATTCAAAATGTGAAGTCGGAAGTGTCGAGGTCGCAGCGTCATTCCTATCGGTGAATCAACGCTGTCGGGAGTTTCAACTTTTTCTGGACATTTTTTCACTTCCGGCGTTTCTCCCTTCACCGCGGACGAGGATCCCTCCTCCTTCTTCAGCCCTTCTTCGGTTTTAATCTGATTTCCTTCGATGTTCGGTTCTTGCGTAATTTCCTCTTTTTTTATCCCGTGGGCCATCTGTTGATGTTGCGAAATTTGCGACGGATACGCACCGTAGGCTTGACCAGAAGGATTTTCGTAACCCGGATACATCGGTGCCCCTGGAGCGTGATTCATTCCAGGATACATATCATTTGGGTTGTTACGATTTTGAATATCCGGATAGATCGGCTGTGCCTGTCGAGCGTCAATTCCTGGATACATGCCGCTCGCAGCTTGATTGTTCATTCCGTAAGTAGTTCCAGGAATTTGACCCGGTGGTCCCAAAGCTCTGGCCGGCATACCAAGATGAATCTCTTGCTTGATGGGATCGTAGGCCTGTCCCTGTGAACCGTAAATTGGGTTCGTTCCCATCGGTGGATGATAATTAGCGTGCATGTGAGGCGCTTCCATCGAGGTTTTACCGCTCATCATTCCGTCTTGACCGTAATGAGGCATAATTCCGTGATTATCGTACTGCTGGTGGTGTTGATAAGGATTTTCGGACATCATGTGCGGCTGATGAGTCTGCTGAATGCCCTCGTGTCCCATGCGATGTTCCGAATCGGTGCTTATGGGCCTTGAGATATTAGAAATGTCGCTCTGACTAGCCACTTCGTCCTTGATCTCGTGCTTCTCCTCCACTCCGGATTCCATTTTGACATTAGTCATATTTACGTTTTTCGACTCGTTGCTCACCGTGGCCGGATCCTCGTACGGTAACCACATGTTAAATTCAGCGAGCCAATTCTGGAGCGTGTTGATCGGCATTATACATAGTACAGTCTTTGCGGTTGTGCAGCGAAAAAATATATCGCAAAAACTAGCGACTTGGAGAGTCTTGCCGAGACCCATACTGTGGGCGAGTATGCAACCGAAGCCGGAGCTGTTTTTGTACCTCTCGATACTTTCCACGATATTGTCAAATAAAAATCTTATACCTCCGATCTGATGAGGCTTTATTATACGAGCTACTTGAGGGGCGAGATAAACGTCAGGCTCGGTATCCGGATGTCCGACGTTTATCAGTACTCTACCGTGCTCGTCGGGTAAATTGTAACGATCGTTCGTGTGCATACCGGAGTTTGAGGGATCATCCTCGTTGTCGGTCTCCTCGGCGCCACTTGGATCGCTCAGGACTATACAATCGTCATCGGAGCTCTCGCTGGAGCTCGAGATCGTCACGACGTCTTTACCCTTTACGGGCTTTCCCACCTTGGCAGCGCCCGTTACCTTTCTCATCGCGTGCATCTGTTTCTCATGGATCAAGGCCTCTTCGCCCTCGAGATCGGAGAGCTCGGAGTCCGAGTAATATTCGAGACGCTCGATCGGCTCCTTCTTCGGGACTACGGGCGAAATACTCACGGACGGGGTCATCATCCGGATTCTCTGTTGCAGCATGTTCTGCTGGCTCGCGCGATTGCCTACTCGCGATATGGAAGTTTGGGATGCTGACTGAGCCATTCCTCGTCCCTTCTGCCATCGCACGCCCTCCACCGGCCGCCTCACCGACTGTCCTCCCGGAATTCCTCCCGAGCTCGTTTGCGTCCCGGCACCCGACGTTGCGTTTACCTTCAGCATTACGCTACCCGGTACTCGTACCTGCGACGACGAAGATGTACACGTACTTTCAGATATCGTCGTATCACCCTGACTCTGTTTCCCCTGAAGTAGACTTATTACCCTCGTCTGGGTCTTGTTATTCTGTCGGTTAATAGCTATCTGACGTTGTACCTCACGTATTATTCTCTGCTGTTCCTGCACTCGACGAAGACGCTCCATCTCTTGTCTCTGCGCCGAGAGTGTCGCCTCGTCCAGCTGCGTCTCGTCCATAACTTCACGAATATTTCGCCTCATGTTCGCCAACTTCTTCTCCGCTTTGGTGTCGCACTCCGAGTCATCGTTACCCTCCTCCTTTTTCTGCTTCTTCTTCGTCCCGTCCATATTCTCGGGATCGTGTCGCCTCTTGTTACCATCGACGTCCTCCTCGCCGCCGGACATACCTTCTGACTTGTCATTATCAATACTCTCGCTATCCTCGTCCTTCAAAGGCTGACCAAGAAGATCCGCTTCCGTCACCTCTTGACCCTCGATTGGTGCTCCTTTTTCATGTAAAATATCACAAACCAAAACAAATAATTAATGCTTTTTCTCCCTTCTCGTTAATTAAATAATTCGAAATAAAATGACTGACCTTCCAATGGTAAAGTATCCAAAATGTTAACTGGTTCAGAGTCGTCCTCCGGCGAGGAGGACTCCGAGTGCTGCCTCTCAGACTCCATTCTTACGCCGATTTGGGTATCTATCGTTTCGTCGAGATCCATGTCGTCGCCTGATCCCTCTGAGCGGACTTCTTCAATGTCATCGGGCTGCTGCTGCTGCTGCTGCTGCTGGACAGTCTCGTTTTTCTTCTGCCGTTCGACGTCGGTCGATTCGACACTTGACAAATCCGAGCTATCATCGTTCACTGTTTGCGAGCCTAAATCGTTGATCGTTCCGTTATTTCCAGTTTCTAGTATTTTTTCAATTCCCTGATCAGTAGATCCAGGACTATCTCGCGGTGTTATACGCTCAATCGTGACGTCACCAATTCGTGTTAGTAAATTGTCTAAACTCCTTGACATGTTTTCCACCCACCACAGTTATTACCAAGTCACTACTTTCATTTAAAATTCATAACGCTACAGTTAACTTGCAAATGAAACACTCGCTCCAATGTTTTTTTCATCCTTAGAAACAATTTATCTGGCTTTTCAAATTTTTTTCTGCCTCTAAATCTTACATTGTTGCTTCGATATATGAGCAATCTTCCTTCCCAGCGAAATCTAACCCTGTGAAAAATACATTCATTGAAAATGAGAGAGCGAGATGATAGTCCATGATTCAACGATCAAATGTTTTTTCAAGTACTGAGCAGTGTTCAACTTGCAGCATAGGATTTTTCTGTTGTTTCATTCACATATCAGACATTCACGTACTGCTAGCTACATGTTCTGCAAGAGGTTCGAATGGAAACATTAATTTACTTTCATAAAAAAAGATATGCAGAAAAAATCATGTGTTTTGTTCAATTTTTTTGTATATCTGGTCATTCTGGAATATTTCATTTAGTTAAATTCTAGTAAGTCATTTAGTTATGTAGAAAGTTAGTTTGAAATTGGATGACAGTTTGATATTGAGATTGTATTTAAAGAATGTATGCAATATTAAAAAATTTTTGGAACAACATTATTGAATACATTAATTTCAAGTAAATGGTCATGATACAGTTTTTGTACGATTGATAGAAAAGCTCAGCACCAGTTGCATGCAACTGCAACATTAAGGTGATGTTCGAGTCATTTAAGTTTATCGGTGCGACAGACACAAATGCAAAATGGATTCATATTTTTCTTTGCAAATATGGATCCCTTGGAAAAATAATAATTGCACGTTATTTTTTGTTGAAAGGAAAGTAACGTCAGACTCTCTTTTTTGCCAAAAATTCTTTTTTCAAAGAGGCAAACGTGCAGCAGGATTTTTGCCGATGGAATCACTTAAACATCACGTTAAACAAGCAGAGGAAAAAGTAATCAAAATGAAATATATAATACGAAGCTAATAGGAACTTTTGTCGCATTTCATTGTTAACGTCCCATAATCCTTCTCTCGATGTAAAAAGAATGTCAGGACAAAATGAAGGGTAGAAAAATTTGAACCCTGTACCGGACATGAAAAAAATTCCTCAGAAATAATCATTGTACCATGAAGACGGCAGCTACAAAACAATAAATGCTTGCACGGGTTAAAAAGGGTTAAAAAATAAATGAAGAAACAATACTTGCCTCGAGGAGAATGGAAAATAATAAATTAATCCAAAGATTCAGTAAGAACAATAAACAAGTCGACGTGCTTGCATCGATTGAAATTTTTTGGCCAAAATATAAATTATGATTAAAATAAGCGAATGAACTGAAAAATGAAGAAGAAAAGGGAAAAAGAACGACTCGTTCCAGCAAGTTGTCGAATTAGACAAGATGCAGCGTGAGCAAGATCCTTTTTTTAAAAAATGGTCTCAAGCAAAATGTATTGTTGGTTAGAGGAAAATATTTTTGTTGTTATTGGTATCTGGATGAATAATGAGAGTCCCGGTGCGATAATGATCTCGGGGTGGGAACTGTCAAACGGGGAGAGGGTGTACAAAGAGCCACGGACGAATGTTTGTGTTTACGGATAAACGCTTTTTTTTTTCTTCTCTCGACTCTGGAGGATGAAGAAGAGGAGGAATTGAGAACGTACCTGTCGGGCCAAAGTATCGTATGATCGCCTTGTCGTTCATGAATCTCAATGTGTATTATCGTTGAGGTTTCGACTCGTATTAATTAGTCGTTTAATTGGGCGAAATAAAAGATGACACACACACACACTGAATGGACGCCATAGCGTCGTTGTTCGTTGTTCTCTCGGGTCCGCGGCAATCTCGCGGTATTGCCCCGTGGTTACTATGTTACGAAAAATTACCAATGAAATATCTGGCCACTCGGTGGCCGATCATAATCCATTGAGCCGAGTACAAAAGAGCCCTCGTTAAACTCTCTTACAGACGCGAATTATAACGAACGAACGCAACGAAATTTCGGCTATCCTCGCGACTCGATTTTCTCATGAAACTTTTTGCTTTTTGCACGCGTCGTTTTACTCGCTTATCGCGGCATTTTTCTTTCTCCTTTTCCTTTAGCCCTGTCTCACTTTTGCCCCTTCACTCTGTACGAATTACTTTCCACACTGAGTGTACCACCTACCACCACTCGATAGGCAAACTGACAAGCGCCATTTTGTTACCTCTTCGTTCTACGTATTTCCGTTCGTAATGCCCCGACATTTTCCCCTTTTTTCCATCGTTCGAGGTACATACAAGCGATCCTTCATTGAAAATCGAGAATGCCTCGACGAGCGAACCTACATTTATTCTTATTCTGAGTCAGAAACAATTGCAGGATAAATAAAACTGGGATATCTAACTTTTCTGCTTGTGAGAAACGATTCTCGCGGGAACGCTTTGAAAGCGATCGATGTATATGATTGCACACGTCCAAAGATATTTTTCTAATTCATCGCTATCATAATAAATAAATATATGTTTGAATGACAGCTCGATATTTTAATAGTAACAGTTTTTCATAATCTCCTCATTTTCAAAACTGATCTTATATTGTACTGGAGATAATTCGAAACGGTGGCAAAAATCTGAAAATTTACCAGTCACTGATAATAGAATTTCACTAAATCGTTTAAAAGTTTTATAACAAATTGAATATTATACATATTCGAAATTATATATATAATAAGTTATAGATATCGAAAAAACGGTAGTAGTTACTTGTAAATTTTTTCTCAAGATGTTTAAATATTAAAGAATCTTTCCCTCTCTAAAAGTACATAAAAATTGATTAAAACGATGACGATTGGTTGATATTTTTTTTTCTACTATCATCAGTACACATGAAAAATGTTAATAACCAAGTTTAAACAATTACGTCTAAAATTTTTTTGTTTTAATTGTTTAAACGATAAATAATATGAAAATTGTTAATAAAATATTATATAGCAAGCTATCATTGTAAATAACATGATACAAAATTTCAACTTTCTAACAAATAAAACAAAGAGTAAATTTTAACAATTCATTATGAATAAGTCCCTTTTGGCACAAACTGTATCTCCAGTTCATCCTTAACTGAATAATTTGAATTGCACATTTCAATGTCATGCATGATTTGAAAGTAAACCTATATAAATGCAATATCACATCATGATAAATTCATTTACAATGTCAACCCAAATTTTATATAAACAACTTTTTAAAATATGAATCTGTATGAATCATCAACCACTATTTTCACAAAACTTGCCTTTCTGTGAAAAAAAAAGAATAAATCTAAAAAATGTAAACTAAAACTTTATTCTTCATTGACACACACTAGTTGTGTCATGATTTTTTTCCATGTACATGTTATATTATCATCAATGCGGTTTTTATGTAATCTTATAATTAGTAACAGGGCTATCAAAATCATTTATGAATCGAGTAGTTAACTCCAAAATTATCAAGTACACAGTAATTACTCGATAGAAAATCTAAATTATGTATGCAGTTTGAATAAATTTGTCACAGCATCGATAGTCAATATTTCCAGCATTCTAAAATAGACGTCTATGGTATTATTTAGAAAGATCGAGATCAAGATCTCTAGAAAGAACAATGGAATTGCATTTGGTCTCATCAATGGAATATGGCAATCTGTGTAGTTTATGTACAAAGATTGCAGGTGAACATAAAAAAATTGATCTAAAATATGATCCAAGTATCCTTTTTTTCTTTTCGCGTTATTGATTTTGAAAAGAAATTGATCTACTTGATTTTTCACAGGTTCAAGTATGTCAATTGCCATGAAATCATAATTATTTTAATTTGCAGTTTCACAAGCATCGATCCAATCATTGTAAACGTCCAAAGGTTCCGAGAGCAAATTTATGGTCGTCTGAAAGTCCTCCATACAAACTCTGCAAGTTATTCTTGCAGTATTCCTTGATTTATCCCTGAAATTGAACCAATTACAAGAAATAAAGTGTTTTTAGCTGATATGCATAATTAAGATGAAAACGGGAAATGCCGGCGTTCAATTTGCATACGTACATCTTAACCTCACAAGACTTTTCGTGGTTGCAGAATGGACAATTGAATTGCGTGTCCAGGGGCATTATAGCCTTTTTCTTGCTCGGAGGCTTCCGCTTACTCTTTCTCCGTCCCATTTTGTCAACAAATTATAGGAATCTAGTTACAATAAATAATTTTTGGTGTTGTAAACAAAATGTAAATACGTAAACATTGCGACAGCCGGACGCGCTTATTTGTATTATAGTTCACAGTTTTGCCGCAACAATAGGATGGCGCTGTGAATCGATGCATGTGACGAATGCAAGATTCGTCGACAGAGAGCGCCAAACGAAATAGCTAAAAACCGCTGAATTTTGAGATATCAATGATTTATCGAAAGGGTTTTTTTGAGATATTTAGAGATTACATTTTTATTGAAGCATGATATAGAATGAGAGGAACGTGATAACGAACGCAACCCGGAGCTAGGGGAACCTAGTTCCTTTAGTTTGAAAAGTTGGTGAAACTCCCCGCCAATAGGAAAAGGCTAGAAAAAAAAAGCGAGAGACGAGCGAGTCAGTCGAGAGTGAGACTCCGAGCGATAAGGACGAGTCCTGAGAGCGTAAAAGAGAGCG
>JAPYYX010001262.1:0-14678 GCA_030522605.1 Cremastinae sp. B BG-2022a | reverse complement strand
AATAAACAATTCTTTAACCAACCACATTGTTCATGTTTACACGTGTCCCAGTAACCGTCTATTCTGACCCAATTTTAATAAAACCAAAAGTCTTTATCAAACGTGACCCGCAAAGTGGTGACTATATATTATAGAAATTAAGTAATTGAATAATAAATAGAAAATCATATAAAATAAAGGGTTACAGACTTTTCCAAAGGAGCGAATAGTTTTGCCGGAGAAAGCGAAGGTCCTTATGGCCCAAAAGTATCGAAAAGAGGGAAAGTATGCAGACGCACGGAGTCTGCGCGAGGACTTAGCCGGGAACGACGACGAGATCGACGAAAGAAAATGTTATGAACAGATTTGTGGAGCACTTCGTTATGGAAGGTTAAAGGAATAAACATCGAGAATTCCCATTTATATCTTTTGGTTTTCTTCCTTTTCCCTTGCTCTCAAATTATTCTAAAATAGATTCAAAAAGCACGGTGAGTTTCACCTCTTTCACTCCAATTCGAGCCTACCAGCCACGGATAAAGGAGAGATCTGCCCGACCAGCATCAACGGAGACGTCACAAGCAAATGGAGCTCCACAAAAAATTACTTTATTTCTAGCACGTGCATGAAGAACAATAAAAAAATTTACACTCCTAATTAATAATTTTATACTATAAATCTGTTACATTACAATACACTGTTACAATTAGTACAATTAATTTGAACAACAAGAAAGCACAAATAACGTTGCGGCAAGAAATTCATAATGAATTTGAGTATAATGGTTATAAAAAAATTAATCTATTTTTTTATATTTAGTTACGCGAATTTAATATTTCCGCTAAAAAGTTTCGAATACAAAGAGAGTTTCTATTTTTTATAAAATCGAAAAAATGGGATTAAACGTACAGCGCACTCTATTGATAAAAATTGTCTTTGAGCTTCATTTTTTCGACTTGTGCGATCCGATTCGATTCTTTTGAGGTTTCATGCTTCATGCTTCGAATCTCCGAAAGAAGGGAGAAGAAGAAGAAGAAGAAGCAAGATAAATTTACCATTCAATGTAAAAATATTCGTGATCCTTTCATGTTGAAGAACTGCTGGAACACACAAAACTTAGGACACAATGGAAGTCACAATAACAAGTTAGTGATTTTAATGCGATTTGCATGTTAAATTTGGTTATCAATATCGGAAAAAAATTGACAGTGTTGCGCGGTAAAAACAGTTTATTGTTGTCGACGGCCTGTTATGGTGTTGGAGTATCTTTTGCATTGTTATGACTGAAAAGTTTTTCGGCTCTTTGCACAATGTCATAAATTAACTGTTTTAAATTCAAGTCTTACGTCTGAGAATGGAAAAAAATCGCAGCTCGATATTTTTCGGGCGTTATATTTAAATGTATATTAATAAGATTTTATTATTTGACAGACTTCCAAGAAGTTTTGGAAGAGATAAGTTCCATCCTGAAGGAGGCATCCTTTCTAGCCGTTGACGGTGAATTCACAGGATTAAGTTCCGGAGTCGATGTTCAACGTTTCGACACTCCTGCCCAATATTACCATAAAATCCGTACCACTTCTATGGAATTTTTAATGGTACAATTTGGACTAGCGGTATTTACGCACAATCCCAAAACTGACAAGTGAGTTTAAATATCAAATTCGGATCTCTAAGAACATATATGTTTTGATGAATAATTAAAATTTTATTTCTACTTAGGGATGTTGACTATCTACTGCCTCATTCAAAAGTTGAATTTTATCGGAATTGATAAATACTCACTTTTAAATTGTAACAACATTATTGTGACAATTAGTTTTGTAATTGAGCATGTTGATGATAAAAAAATTGATGTTAATGAAAAAAAATTTTTTTTTTATAATTTCGCTGTCACAAGTGAGGATTAACTTTTGGATGTTTTGGGCAAACTTGATAACGCTAAAATCTCAATAGTGGAAACTGTTTTACTTTTCAAGAAATTATGAAAACTATGCCCCTAGTCTTTTCTTATTCATTTTCTAAAACACATGCTTCATAATTGTGTTGAAAAAATTACAAGATGCTTCTTGTGTATTTCCTTGAGTCTCCTTGTCTTTCCTTGAGCGTGATTTTTTTCATATTTTTAGCACCATTTTTTGCAACAAAAAAATAATTACAGTTTCGATACGCCGTTTTTAATTTGTGAATTCTAATTTCTCAGTAACCAGCATCCTAATCATCGTAAAATTTGTAAACAATCTCTCAAATACTTCACATAAAAAAATAGCAAATTTTCAGAATTTTATCATAATTTACGATTTCGGACTAAACACCCTTAAATTTTGTTACAGGTACAGTCAACGTTCTTACAATTTTTATGCATTTCCTCGTCCATTAAACAAAGATGCGCCAGATTGTCGCTTCATGTGTCAATCATCCTGTATAACTTTTCTGGCAAATCATGGATTTGATTTTAACAAATTATTTACCAGTGGAATACCTTACTTAACCACATCGGAAGAAGAAAAATTGAATAAAAAGTTTGAAGAGAGGCAAAAAATGAGAGAAGAAGGCTTGGAGACAATTCCTATTTCGGACGATGACAAGCCGCACATAGAAGAGATTTGGTGACTATCATTACAGATTGTACAATTCTTGAGCATTGTAATTCGAACCTGCGTGGTAAAGAAACAGATTCATATGAATAAAATAATTAGGGAGGAATTGGAGGTACAATCCATTTCTAAATTATGTTCAGAACAAAAATTTTGCAAATTTTTCTCTTTCTACGCTTTGAAGGGGTTCTGAATTTTTTTGGCATTAGCTAAAATATCAATTAAAAACTTTCGATTATTTATTAATTGAAGTATTTTAACAATTAACATTGTTTAAATAATTATAAAAGAAAAATTAAGTGAAATGGTTTCAAATTTTGTAATTAGCATTTTTCGGAGCAAATTTTTCGGAGATGGTACCTTTTTTATGTTTAGAAAATTGATATGAATTTTCCATAAGACAAATGTTAGATTTTACAAAGTTTGAAAGTTTACAACTTTAAAACCATCAAGTGAAGCATTCTCAAATTTGGCATTGGGATTTTTTAGACGTTTTCGATGAAAATTTGAACTTTTTCTTAGCATTTTAAAAATATCTTCAATTCCTCCTTAATATTCTTATGAATACGAGCACTGTAATTGATTGTTCATTTGTTCACACAAAAATTATATTTTATCATGAATGATTATAATATATGAAATTAAACGATTAAACCTATTTTGTTTTACGCATGTGAGCTTACACAAATGAATACTAATAATTTATTATCAGTTCTAGAATAAAAGAATTTTTATCCACCGAAGATGAAGAAATGTCGATCGACAGATGTAACTCGTACATTCGGCGACTGATACATCAAGAGTGCAGGCTGAGGTGGCCGAAAAAAATACGCGTGGAAACGAAAAATGACGGAGGAATGTCGGTAACAATTCGTAAAATGGGAACCACAGAAGAAGAAAAACAACGGGAAGCGAAGCGTCGAGACAAGGAAAAACAGGAGATCAAAGATGCAGTTGGACTTACAACTTTATTCCGGATAATAGCTGATTCGGTATATTTACAAATGAGACAATAATATTTTGATTACGGTACAAAATGTATCAAAGAACAAAAATCATTTCAGGGCAAATTGATAGTTGGTCACAACATGTTGCTCGATCTTTGCCACATGGTCCATCAATTCTTAGGACCTCTACCAGAAAATTATAACGAATTCAAATCATTGATACACAATTTGTTTCCAAGGTGAGAATACTCGATCGAACGATGCTTAATGTTCTCTCTTCATGTAACATTGCTTCAATATTACAATCAATTTGGGGATTCTTTAGAATATTGGATACGAAAATGTTATGTCAATCTCCTCAATTCAAAGACAAAATTCCTTCGTCCATATTGGAGGCTGTTTTGGACACGATAAGCAAGACCCCGTTCTCGATACCTGATATTGAGCCCGTTGAGGGTCGAAGTTACGACCTGTCCACCGCAAAGAAATGCCACGAGGCTGGTTACGACGCTTATATCACTGGAGTGTGTGCGATCGCCTTCATGAATAATCTTGGTACTCCATTTTAATTTCATGTATTTCAAAGTCGTATTCAACCAACACCGAACTAACGAATCGACAATTTTCAGGAGTCACGCAGCAGTCCGAATCGGCGAAAGCTCTTGCGGATTCGCCACTCCTGGATCCCTTTGTAAATAAGTAAGTATTATACTGCGTTGATCAACCCTCAAACGAGAATATCAGAATATATCATGTATTTTCGTGATTGGTCTTCGGTAAACGATAATGACCATTCAATTAGATTTAAAGTTTCTTCTGCAATCCAAACTTTTGTAATTATTTTAAGGAGGTTCTGTCGCTTCACTCTAATCAAATCAGGAATTGTTTTTTCGCGTTTTTAAATGGAACTGAATTGAATATACTTATTTCTATATTTTCAATATTTCCATATTAGACAAAGCCAACGAAAACAAATTATTTTATAGTTTTAATTTGATTCACTTTCTTGTATGAATTAGTATGGAGTCAGTAAAAGGACAACGAAACGGTACTTTCATGAGTGAATAATTCTTACTATTCATATTCATTCAAAATAAATAACGAAATAATCCTCTCAGAACTTCGGTAACTAACTTTTTTATGTGAGAATCTCAATTCTTATAGTCCAAGAAATTCGTGGAATTTTTCAGATTGCCGAAAAGTTCAACCTAAATACATTCTTTTTTCATTTTATGGAAGTATGGTAACCATTTCTCAAAAGACTCTAGCTTTCTCTAGCTTTTCATGCAATTTTTGACAAGTTCATTCTTACTTGTTCAGTCGGCAATGCCGCATCAAACTTTGGCATCGAGGAACTGATATTATATTCTCTACTGCCAGAAAAATTCCATCGCCGAAGTTCATTTTTCTAATTTTGACGATACGTCTTTAATAAAAGGCGAAAATTTGAAAAAAAAAATATGAGTTCAGAAAAACACAAAATTTTTGTTTCGGGCTAAAAGAGAGGGCAATCAAATTCATTAGCATTTAGCATTAATGCTCTTTAATTTGAGTTACGTCAATCCCATTTTTCATACCAAACATCCGTGTATGCAGTTATTGAGCAACAAGAATTAAAAATTAAAAGCTAAATAAATTTTGTAAATGAACATTCCATTGGTGAAAAAGGACATCGTTTTGAAATGTTATAATTGTCAAATTTTCTTTTTCGTTTGTTGGTCTTTTGATTAATCTTCAAATTACATGTACGTTTTACTGGTGCCAAATTTGAGCAAATTTTTTCACGCGTAAATGAATTATTGCAGATTATTAGTAAACAGACTAAAGGATTTCCCCTACATAAGTCTTACGGGAAACGATCGTGAGTATGAAAAAGTGCCCATTATATAAGTAAATAAAAATTTCGTTGAATATCTTAAATATTTTGCAATGTGGTTGACAGCGAAACCAAGCCGAGATTACGTATTTCATGTTACGTTTCCAAAAGAATGGAAATTGAACGATCTAAATCAATTGTTCCATAAATTTGGTAAGTTTTATAAAATAAACAATTCAATAAAATAGAAGGAAACTCAGGATTGATCGGATATTAAATGTTTTATCTTTTTTGTCAAGGTGGTATTCAGGTATCGTGGTTGAACGACACCTCAGCCTACGTCAGTTTGCACCAACGGAATCAATCGCAATCGGTTGTGAAGCACATGAAGAAAAATAAAGGCAACAAAAAGTACAAAATTCAAACATACGCCGATTACCAGAAGTCGCTCGAAGATAATGTCCCAGCGACGAATAATCGGAAAAGAAAATCTCCAGCCGAGTGAGTACAACAATTTCCATAATTTATTTATCGTTGTACAGAAAAAAAGAGAAGAAAAAAAAATGTTTCAAGTGAAAATTGGTCAATTAGTAGGAAATTCCTCATCTCCGAAGTTCAGTTGCTTAATCGCTCGTAAATTTGATTCGCGTCCGTTGAATATTCATGAGAAAAACGAAGGTTCTCATTATATTCGACGAAAAAGTGTCTCAGCTTATGAATAATGCCTTCGTTTCTACTCCGAGAGGAGTTTAGTGTTGCGCTTTGTCGCCTATTCTCTTCGGTTTATCGAGAACACGTATTTACTTGTATGCCTCAGCTTTGCCTGATTTCCTGTACAAGAAATTATTTGCATAGACTCGCGGAGACTTCTCGCTTGAATTAATGCTCGCGTTTCGTTACACGTGTTTCCAACACGAGCTAACTTTATTTTTATCTATTTTTTTTTCTTTTTCCTTCGCGCACATAAGTATCTTGAGTTCTTACAGTTTCTTTCCTATTTCTTCTTTTCCAAAGAGAAAGAAATTTACTAATCGTAAAATTGAGTAAACGATCAATATAAATGAAAACTATAGTGAGCGAATTTCGTATCGAATTTACGAGTCCTCTCGACGAGCGAACGTGTTTTCTTTTTTTTTTTGTTTTACATTTGTTTTCGAATTATGAGAAAGTTTGAAATCTCAGGAATATACTTACTCTATTTTTAACTGCCAAAGGAACGTTCGGATTACCCATTTTTATGAATGAGAAATCTCATATGGAATCTGACGTATTGATTTTTCTATAGGAACTGCTGATATTGACGTTTTTAGTCAAAGAAAGATAAATGAGGAGTTAAGGATGTATAATGCTGTACAATCCCTGTCAAAAGTAATTTTTCCATGATGAATTGTTAAAATGTAACCTTTGTTTTTTTTGTTAGAAAATTGAAATTTTGTGTACTGTTATTTATAATGATACTCGATAGTTTGCTAACGTTTTTTTTTTTTGACAATTTTCATATTATTTATTGTTTAAACAATTAAAGAACGAAAGTTTCAGACAAACTTGTTTGAACTCGGTTTTTAACGATGTTTGTATGTGCAAATTGTAGAAAAAAAAATATAAACAAAAACGTATGTTTCGTATAATTTTTAGAAGCAAATTTGTGATTTTCGATTGTGAACAGTCGATCATTTCCAAATTTGAAAGAGAATTTTTAAACGTATTTCCAAATAATGTGCCTAAATTTCAGCAATTTTTTAAAAAGGGTCTATACATCCTTGAGAAGGTTTTATCGATACTTGTCAAAATAAGTCAAAACAGCAACTAAGCGTGTAAAGGCAAATTTCATCAAGCAAAATTGTTTCCATTATAATTCGTTGAAAATTTGCCTGGCGCATTATTCGCAGCACGTGCGACAAATTAGCAAAAGCTTTATCGCTTAGATTTCGAGATATTAATTATAAAAATTTCACTTTTTAACACGAGCTCTTATGAGGCATTACAAAAAGTTGGGATTTTCAAAAATAAATAACTCAACTTCATGACGGTCAATTTCGTTTGAATTTCGGTCAAATTTCAGCACAGGTCGCGTGTATTGTATCTATTTATTTATATGCCAAATTTTATCAAAAAATAATGAAAGATAATTTTAACGTGTAAAGCTTCCTTAAGTGGACTGTCCAGAGAAATCGTTTGTCGGAGAAATAAATATCGTTATTCATGTTTTATGTTGTACGTGAATATTCAAATGACCAGGAAATCATTAATATCCGGGTAAATTGAGTCGATTCTAAACCCCAAGTATTTGTCCATGAAGCAATTAATAAACAGGAAGTGAAAAGTGTTGAAAGCATTATAATTTTCAGTAAAAATATCTTGACGAACGAGATCGATCATCGTTTGTGTCGAATACGCAAAAATAACGAGATTACTTATAAAAATCGAAATTTCAACGTTTCCATTGAATGAGCATAATAATAGTGCATGAGCCATTGAGATTTGTTAAAAGGAGAGAAAAGAGAAGAATTTTGAGGATTTCATTGAGAAAGAAATGTAGCGCGAAAGAATAACGGTCGACGGGAGAAAAAGGGAATGCGATTCGATTGGCAAATTGTGGTCGTAAAGGAGGGTTGGGAGGAGGTTATAGGTGCGCCCAATTATCGTTCGCTCATTACGATACAAACGAGCCGCGATTGCCCACGTGCGAATAAAACAAAGAGCGCTCTCCTCGCCAAGTGTCGGAGAGACAGGAGCTGTTCCTCTCATTCCGCCGAGGTCCATGGAACATCAGGAACAAGGGGACTCTTGATTAGAATAATGCAACAAGACTCGGATAACGCGGCGTGGACGAGGTATAACGTTTCGCTTCTCGAATGCAAATGAGAAGCTTCACACTCTCACTCTGCAAACTTCGTTCTCTTGCCTACGAGTCACACGTGATTGGAGTCTCTGTACTCGACATCTATCTCGGACCCGAATAGACGAAGAGGATTTTAAAAATTTGTAGTTTATCTCCAGTCGTGAGGTTCTTTATACATTTCCACCTGATTGCCGTATAAATAACTGGCAATGAGCATAATCATAATTAGCGTTGTCCGTAGTAAATGTCGCACGTATTTCCGGCTCGCTCCATTCTTCGCTATTCGCAATGTCGACTGAGCAAACGAAGCAAAATAGCGCGTATCATAACAGAGATCGGGATCGGGATCACTTTTTTTTTCACGAAACCTGTACAGGTGTTGAATTAATTTCTTGTTCGTTTTAAGGTTGATCAAATATTCACTTGTCAAATGACAGTCCGTGTAGAAAATTTTCGAAAGAGTGATTTTTTTACTTCTCGGATAACAGGGAAAATAATGATCACTACATACCAACAATAGTGGACCCTTGGCCAATACTTGGATAGGTGACCGCTTAACTCGCATTGACTGAGCGGGAGGTGGCTTTTTCTGGATCTTTCGAGGTTTCATAACTTCGAAATACCCAGAAAGGCCATCACCGAATGTATCGGCATGGGTTTTTCCCGGCGTGTCCATGTGCAAACATGTGCGAAAATGCGATACAGGTTAGGGCGTAAGGGTATGCAGGGTAAACTCACTAACTACTAACTAATGATCACTACATTCTGAAATATTCCACTGAAAATAATAGTCAATAAATTGTAAGGAGAATAGGAGTTGGTAAATTGACTCCCTTTATACTCTTTTAACAAAATTAGCCTTTATAAAAAATTGCTGAAATTTTGGCACATTATTTGTGAATATGTTGAAAAATTTCCTGCCAAATTTGAAAATAATCGACTGTGAATGGTTCAAAAGATATTTTATTCTCAAGTTGTTCCAATTTAACGTTGTCTCTGATGAAAAATTCACAAATTTCCTTCTAAAAATTATTCAAAACATAAGTTTTTGTTAATTTTTTTTTCTATAATCGGCACATATGAGCAATATTAAAAACCGAATTTAAACAAGTTTGTCTGAAACTTTTGTTTTTCAATTTTTGAAACAATAAATAATATGAAAATTGTCAAAAAAAAAACGTTAGCAAACTATCGAGTATCATTATAAATAACAGTACACAAAATTTCAATTTTCTAAAAAAAAAAAACAAAAGTTACATTTTAACAATTCATTATGAGAAAGTCACTTTTGTCAGGGATTGTACGGCCTATACGTCCTTAAATCGCGTTTTTATTAAAAAATAGTTTGATAACACGTGCAGTTTTGAAGACTTCAATGGAATCCTTAATAGTTAAAGAGATAATTTGAAAATTTCAGACCTGATGTCTGATCGAGAAATTAAACTTCGATTCAACGAGTGTATTTTACATCACACGTCATAAGACATTGCACAAAATTAAATTATTTCGACATTAAGATTCTCAAAAAACTGGTCGACCTGGTAAACGTTTTTTTTTCAAAATGTCCACTTTCATCCAAATTGAAACATGTTTTAAATCCAGATCTTTATCTAATAACATCGATGCCCAACCCTCTTAACGACAAGTATGTAACTGAACTCCAAATCATAATTATAAAATCTTGACGATTTTTGACGATAAAATCATTATACACCCGGTGCATTTAACACTTATGCAAATAGCAGGTCGCCTTGCATAAATTTTATTTATTAACTCGTGTTAAAAAGTTTTATTGTCTCAAAGTAATTTCAGTAATTATTTAAATCGCAAATAATATTTTTATCGAGGCGCAAGAGGAGTTCGTTTATTATTAAGAAAGTTCCTACATCATCAGAGTGTCGGGGGTACTGCGTAAAACTGGAAGTCCGGAGCGACATTTTAAGTGCATTCGGAATTTTGTGGCAGAAGTACGGCGGCATATTAGCGAAGTCTCGCTCGTATTATCGCCCGATAGCCCTTCTCGTTACGTACTCTCCCGGCGTTTCCTCTTTCGCTAATTCAAGCGCGTAGTCCGCTATCGTTATCGCTCCTCGAGACTTTAACTCGTTAGTACAAAATGGTAAATCCTCTCTCGAGTATCGCGAGCGGAAAGAAAAACCGGTTGCTCGACGCGAGTTGATCCTCCCGACCCTCGATACGCGTCTACGATTATAACTCTGCTCAATTTAATATTCGAGACAATATTTAATGGTCACTCGTTGAACGAAAAAAAACGTAAAGTTTTCGAAAATTGACGAAAAGATTTCGCTCTGATTTCATCCAGAGATAATGCATCTCCAATTTAGTCTCGCTTCAAGATTTTTCTGTATCGAGAGAGGAGGAAAAAAAAATGTCGAAAGGAGCAATTCTTATGCAAAATGCATGCCTCAGCAGCATGCTGAAGAAAAATGTCGAATTATAGAATTTATCGTCTCTAAGGTAAGAGAGAACTCGTTTCGGCTGTTCAGAATCGAGCAAGTTATGCGAGGTTGAAAAAAATCCCGTCCCGTTCGTTCGTTCCTTACGTTTAGCTTCTTACGTTAGTTTCTCTTATGTTGGTTAAAAATGTTATTTTCTTCATTTGCTATTTTCTCACTCGATAAATTAGCATAATGCGGTTTCCTCAGGATCTCTGATTCCAAGTGCGCGCTCGTTGTTGCTCGCGAGAGATTTCTCCTTTACGATGTTAATCCACGCCTCCTAAATTCGTCCAAACAATCGAAATGCGTCGAGAGCGCGAAAATAAAAACTCGGAGGGAGAAAAAACAAAACGTCGTGGTCCCGGTGAAAGGAGAGACGATTGGCAAATAGCCACGAGTAGGTGCAGCGGTTTACATTTTTTTACGGAGATTGCCGTCCCGAGACGACGTACGAAACGTCCGCGCATAATGCAGAGACAATGCAAGGAGAAATACCGATGTCATTTACATTTTTCCTGTAATCTCATTTTTACCCCGCGGGAATGCAGAAGTGAGCGATGAATACCGTGGGCGGTCAGACTCTATCCGGCGCGTCCTTAAATATTCCCTCTAATAAATAATCAAACGAGAAATTCTTTCGAATCGTTCATCATATCATCATCGTCAACTTTTTTAAACTCTTTTTGTCTTTGTGCGATTCATTCTCCACGTACCTACGTATGTATACGTATAAACCAGGAGTTCAATGAGATGGGCTTCGTTAACGAAAATTAACGCCTAGATAGACTCCGAATGAGAAGACTCCAGGAGAGATCACGAGAGAGAGGAAGAATCGACAGATATTCAGCGCTGTCTTTGCGTCGTTGTACCTCGCTCGCTGATTGCATTCGCGATTCAGTTCCGAGACTCGTTAAAGCAAACGACACGAATAAATTTCACACCGGTTCGAATACTTTGTTCGGATCAACTATATATACAGCCAAATGTATAAAGAGACAGCGAGAGAGAGGAGAAGAACAAAGAGATAAATGGGTAAGCCTTGTCACCCTCGCGCGCGCGGTATTATCGCGGCAAAGAACGATGTTGCTGCTTCCCTCCATTTCCAACTCGTACGTCTCCCTGAATGAGCTTTTAGTCTTTACGCTTCATTTTTTTTCTGAGATAATTACGCTCGGTAACATGCACAGTTCCACACTTCGAAAAATACCCTCCGGCCCTCCCAGACAGAGTTATCGAGCGGTCAGCTTGCCAAGAGTGACGAGATATTAATGTTGGCATTAACAACGTACCTCGTGGCTACCAACTTTTTACTTTTTTCGCATTTCATTTATTTTTATATTCTTTTTTTTTTCTCCTTCGTAACTCGAGACGCTCTTCACCCTCGGATCTTTGCCCCTCGATCTTTTATTCAGGTAAAATCGATCTCGCGCAATCAACCTCAAATTTTGTATACTTTCAATTTTTATAGCTCATCTACGTACCTATCTCCTCAAATTTTTAAAACGATTCTGTCGTACGTTTACGAGAAAATTACGAGTAAATTTCACACTTTTAATACACATTTCTTATATATCGAAGCAGTAATAAAATACGAATATATTTTTAACAACATTCGATTTGATAAATAATTAAGAATTGATACGAAAAATTTCCGAATTTTTCATTCTTAGGTATGGACACGGGGAAATTTTGAAATTTCTGCTGAAATCGTACATCGATATAGAAAATGTGTGTAATAAGAGTGAATTGAATCGTGATTTTCTCGTAAACGGATGAGTCTATCTTTTTGAAAATTTGTTAGAGGGATGGATCGTTATATTAATTATGAGTAAACAAAATTTCCGCTCGATTACGGGAGATCGAGTTTTTACGATTTTTCGATCGATCGCTTTATGGATGTATGCTCAAAATATCGAATTTTACGTTAAACATTGAATTTGAAGTACGTGTAGTACAGTGAATTTCGCCTCGTCGAACTGCTTATTGCAACAATTAATGTTTAAAGACCCATTTACTTGCGTTTCATTTCAACAGGAAGTGGGTCAGATTGTAACAATTTGCCAAAATTTCGCACGTTTGAGAGTTAAACAGCAACCAATAAACTTATTTTCGGCAACTTTATCAAATTTGCTATTAAAAAAAAATAATGTTGCTGATGTCGTTGTGGAAATGTGTGTGTTTAATTTTCACGTGACGGTATAACGTTCCGGTCACCCCGATTTATATAACCTCATGTGTCCGCCATGTTGAACTCGATAACAGAGTTGAATCTCGTCCTAACTTCATTTTAGGTATTAATTAAATATGAATAATGATAATATTCCTTGATCACGAAAATGACCAAAAGATCCTCGGAATTAAGTTGAAAAATGAAATAGATGTACCGCAGATTTGACTGGACACACATGCATATCCTTAACCGAAGTAGTTAACCACGCGTGTCTCTTGAAAGATAAAAAAAAAGATGGAACGAAGAAAAATAAATTCGTCCATCGAGCTCGGCGAACGAAGCTCATGTTGAAACGACAAATCGAGCTTGCTCTTTATCTTATATTTCCCTCGAAGCATGACTTATTACCCTCGAAGATTATTTGCCCGAGTGCGTGCTCGACCGCGTGCAAAATGCTTCTTCCCGTTTCCAACTGGAGTTCTTGAATATTCATAAACTCGGAGGCTCTCTCCGGGTTCGCTAACATTCACTTCGCAAATATGCGTATATATATAATCTTCCTTATCGTCGGACGAGTGGCCTGAATATACGTTGGCAGGCATGAGTTTCGAAGTAAATTGTAGTGAAGTACGAGGTGGGAGCACGCCAGCATTTTTTTCGTGTCGCACGCTCGTATGTTGGTTAAAGGTACAAGAGGCTTGCTTGTACCGGCCGAGAGATACTCTCTTGCTCGCCCAGCACCCGGGAGCTCCCTCTCTCTCTTTCTCTGATGTCCAATAGTTCTTCCTGATTAACGAGCATCAGGAAACCAACCGCTTACGCATACCGGAACGACTTCAGAAATCCTTTACTCCACTTTTTTCCCCTCTTTATCACTCACCTGACCTATTTTTATTCTTCATTTTATATTTCACTAAATATTTATGAATTTTCGATCTTCTCATCGTATCGAAGATCACGCAGCTGTAATGTTTTTCTACTTTGCAAAAATTGAACAAAAAGTTACATGAAGAAGAGATAAATATTTGGAATCCATGTGATCCTTGATGTCTAGCGCATTGTCAATGTTCTTTTGAAGATCAATTCTGTTTTTATTTAATCCCACATTGCTTAATATGGTACACCGTTTTGATATTTAATACAGTCATAAAAATTGATCATAACTTTAGAATTAAATTTCAGGAGACCATATTTGCATTGGTATGCTAGGTATGCAAATTTTTAACAAACAAAATACGTAATATTGCATAGAAACTAGTATTTTGTTTCTTCAGGAGCTCAATATTTTATTCGGTATTAATCATATTCTGTTACTTATTTTTATAGTGAGAAATGGTTTTAATACGTGATACAAAAGAAATCTTAAAGTAATGTACGAATTGAAAGATCTGACATATTTAAATTTTACGTTGCTGCTTTGACATTGCTCTGTAACATAAAATGTGACAATATGTTAATGAAGTTAATATTTTCCGCAAGTGTTCGTACATGCATTCTTGAAACTTGATTCACAGGAGAAATAGTTTCATAACGGGATTTACATGTTCATAGAAGTGTAGAAAAAGTATAGAATTTTTTCTTTCATTAAGGTAGTTCGATGACGGCTACGTGAGTCTTTGAGTGTCTAGCAACTAAATGAAATAGCTTAATCTAAAACCGGCCTTAAAATTACTCATTTATGAATTCTAAAATCACAATTCAACAAAATTTTTGTTTCACCGCAGGTTTTAAATAAAAAAATTCACTTTTTGACAGTTTTGACGAATTGTGCATAACAGAAGTGAGGTTAGATTTACCCCTTAACCCGTCATTCAGCACACATTTTTAATGTTTTATAATGTTTTTTGACGGTTACGATATTTCATTCACAT
>JAPYYX010001261.1:0-37286 GCA_030522605.1 Cremastinae sp. B BG-2022a | reverse complement strand
AACTTGTGAGGGATTATTCGTTATGACTTAAATAACAATTCCGCGAAGTTTGACGAAAATCTGCGGTTTTTTAATTTACTGATGGGCCACCTTAAAAAAAATTATTTTCCATACATCAATTTAGAAGAATTTTATTCTAAAATCAAGTAAAATGCAATTGACAAAAAATTGGATTTTAATTGAATTTCCAATTTTTTTTATGCGAATAATGTAAATATGTCATAAATTATCGATTATGTGTACACTACATTATAAAAAATTGTATCAAATTGCGTAAAATCCCGTCGAGGGAATAAAAAATCCGACTCTCAATGCGAATTTATTCTTGATCCCATTATTCTTCACGAACGCTTTTCTTCTTTATATATCTGTTATTGTTATTAGAATTTAATTTCAAAGTTGCTCGGTAATGTATGTTCAAAGGTGACGTAAAGTCGATAGCACAAAGAAAGAGAGAAAAGCGGATAATAATCAGCAAGCCTTTAAAAAGCACCTGTGTCAATGATAACAAGTCGATGATGTCTGTAAGCGGTAATGTCACAAGTTTGGCTACCGGTACGGTGTTTTCGCGATCATTTAAGCTACTAGCTCTATCCATACAGTTGTCCTAACAAAATTACTAAGAAATTCTCATACGCATTTCCTGTGCCCCAGATAAATTTTTGAAATTATTTGAAGATTTTTCAATTTTTTTTGAAAATAGCACTAAATCTAATTTAATAATTAATAATCAGAAATTATCATAGAAATAAAAAATTTAATAATAAAATAATTCCTATTCTTTTGGATTATCTATTGGTATTCGTTTTAGGTACTAAATTCTTAACATCTGCACACTGTATTCATACGATAAAATTTTCCAAAATTTTTTCAATTTTGTTAGATTCGAAATTACGAAAATAGGTATGGTGCCTCAAAAATGTAAATTAACTGAAATTTCTTTATTATTCTTGTCTTGAATTTGTAAGGTTGGGAAAACACGTGTATGATCAAGGTGAACTATTACACTTTTCATACGTATGTACATAATATTTATCATTGGGAAAAATTTATTTTTAACTATACTAAAAATTGTCGATGGCTAAAATGATTAATCCTTTGCGCTCAAAAATTTAGGTATTACATCAATTTTACAAATTTACCAATATTTATTTTTTCAATATGTACAATAATTTTTTGTATCAAATTTCAACAATTTGTTGAGAGTTATGAAAAAGCTTTTAATTACTTAAGATTGGATTTTAAGGTGCAAAATGATTTTTTTAAACTTACATCTCATATTTGTACGAATAATATGAACAAAACGTATAAAATTTTTAAAAAATTATGTAAAATGAATGAGTACAACTTGTTCCCAACTAAGACAAAAATAAAAACTACTAATATCTCGTTGTGATTACATCAATTGTACAAATTTACCAATATTTTTGTGCAACATGTACAATAATATTTTTTGTATCAAATTTCAACAATTTGTTGAGAGTTATGAAAAAGCTTTTAATTACATAAGATTGGATATTAAGGTCCAAAATCATTTTTTCAACTTACATCTCATGTTTGTACGAATAATAAGAACAAAACGTATAAAATTAAAAAAAAATTATATAAAATGAATGAGTACAACTTGATTCCAACTAAGACAAAAATAAAAACTACTAATATCTCGTTGTAAATTGTACAATTGTAACATGCTATCTTGAACAATACAAGAATACATTCCGTATCTTATCTGAAAATTTCCTAGTAGTTTTCTAAATTTCGCTCGTTCTATTTTTAGGAGTCCTCCACTAGAAAATTGGTGAATGGTTTCACACCTAATTGTCCTATTTTGTAACACAATTTTTTATATCTGCATTGAAGTTGACAATGTCATTTCATTCACCACACTCCATCCAAGAGATTCGTACAAAAATAAATCGATTTAGCGAACATCAAACAAAACATTTGTTCATCGCGATGTTCTCTTCGTCTCTAAAGAATCGATCGATTAATTGATAAAATTAATCAATTCATTCAAATTGATTGAAAGTTTTCGAAATAAATTACCATTCTATATTTAATTCAGAATTCGGTCGATCCTGGAGCAGCCTTGAGGGACGAAATACTCCAGATAAATTATCAAAAAAAAAAAAAAAAATACAAAACGCAAAGCAGCGAGAGAGAAAAGTAAAATTAGCGTCCTCGCACTCTCAATTTCCTCTGGCGAATGAAAGCAGATTCGGTAGACGTTCTCGAGTTTTTTTTTTCGCAGGAATCTTTTTTTCTCTCTCTCGAACTCGTCTCGGCGGAGACCCGGTCAAGGTCGCGAATTTTAACGGTCCACGGATACGCAACAAGTCGGTGACGCGCTCGCGATATAGAAAGAGAAAGGGAAAAAGAGAGACGAGAGAAAAAAAAAGTTTGCGCGAATTGAGAGAAAGAAGAAAAAAAATTGATCTGCAAAAATAATATTGGTAGCGGGGATTGGAAGAAAATATGGCCAGGAACGAGAGATAAGACGCGAGAAAGAAAAATTCTCGTGACCTTCGAGCAATTTATAATTGCTCCAAAATAAAAAAAAAAAGAGCGTGGAATTTTTTTTTTCCCCGCCTCCCTTTTTTCTTCGGCTTTGCCGTTAAAGCGGGCGAACTATTTCATGTACGAAAGGCCGAGTTGCCGAGCCAATGGCATCATGAATATTTATAATAGGATTAGAAACGCTTATCGGTTTTAATGACGCGTGAATGATAGTCTATCGTTAGAAAGTTACGTACGTTTGTCCCGTCGCCTCTAACGAGTGATTGACAATCTATTGAAACTTCGTTTTTTTTTATTCCTTCGTAGAATTTTTTACCGAAACACTCGCGCAAGTTTTTTTTCTCTTGTCGTTTTTCTTATGAAAGAACGATTTTTCTTCATTTTCTCGGAGTAAGAAATTTTATTTCAGCTTTATCGCATTCATTGAGACATTATTAATTCGTAATCGATAATTCGATCGTTTTTCGCTGTTTTTCGAAATTCGTGTCACCAAATATGTATCGCAATTGTTTCTCTGATATTTTTTTACCGAAATATTTCTGAGGTTTCTTCATCTTTTGTTACGGAGGAACGGTTTTTCTTATTTTTTTCTTCCGTACAAGAAATTTTATTTCATTTTTCATCGATTTCATTGAGAAATTCTCAATTCGCGATCGATTCGATTTTTCGTTGTTTGTTTTCCAAAATCCGAAATTAAAACATTCGTTCGCGTAAAATGTTTTGAAATTTTAATAAGCTGAATAACAGTTATCGAAAGGAACTTGACCTTTTCGAGATTTGATTATCTATTCGTTTGTTTTGAATATAATTTACGCCGAAAATAAGAGTTTATGGCGCCAGTGAAAAAAAACGGGACTGTTTTTTTCTCTATTTTTTTCTATTCGTGTGCCTTGAAGTCAGTATTATTATTTTTTCGTTCTACATATTTTTTCTACAGAATAGAAATGTGGAAATTTTGATATATATTGATACTCCATACAGCCGAATCGTGGACGAAGAGAGAAAAAAAAGAGAATGAGATAGAATCAAAATATTTGATATTTAAATCTTTCGTATTCGACCTTGGAAATTCAACGAATTTTCTATTCACTACGTCACGAAATTGGTATCAATTCTATCAGTCCAGAAAAAAAAATTTGTCCACAAAACATCTTGACAGAGAGTAGAACTTCCTGAAAAAAATGTTGCCGACACTACGAGACAATGAGAAAAAAATCTCGGAAATTATTTTAATTCGATTTCCATTTCTTTCTTATATGTAAATTTTTGACGATAAATGTTTGTTTAAAAAATTATTTATCTATGGATTTATCGTTAGACTTTTCTGAATAATTCTGATAAAATATGTACTTGTTCTTTTTTTACGACGTCTCTAATGGCGGTTTTGAAAGTATAAACATTTACGAGTAGAATAAGAAATTCATTTACATAAACACTGTATACATACATATAAAATCTCTCATAAAAGTAATTTTTTCATGTTGAATATTTTTGAATAGATTCGCCATATCATATCTAAAAAAATCAATTTTCAAAAAAATGAATTTGCCACAAAGTAACACTTTAGCAAATTGATCTAATAAATAAAATGTAAATAAATACGAGGTTGAATTTTTCAATTTCGATATTTGGAAATACTGTTGATATATGAAATTTAAATATAAAATGGAAATTTATTTACGAAATCGAAAATTTGCATACGTTTCGATCGATTTGTCTCCGGGTCAACAATTCCAGTGTTAGAAAATTGTCAGGGTTCAATCTCTCGTGGAAAATTTCTGTTTATTATAATTACAGTTGAGGCACGGAGCTTGGATTTCCAGGACGTGTTTTGCCACTGGATTTACCATAAAACGTGGGCGTTTTGACGCTATTATCGCTTATCTTCGATTCTCTCCTCTTTTTCCCTTTTGTTTCCCCTCCGCCTCTTTCATTTTTCTCTCCTCTCGAAGTGGATAAAGATAAATTGGACTTCTCGCTCGAGTTGAAGATTATTATCAGCCTCTGCTCTCGATCTTTTTTTACCTGCTGCAAAAGGTTTGCTCAGGTGATTTACCACTAATGCGGGAGAGAAGGTAAATAGCATTACGCTTCTCCTCAAGAATTGAAAGATTTTGTACCCGTCAATTAGCTAAGAAATCATTATGCATATTTTTTAAAATAAAATTTTTCTAATGGTTTATTTAAATCTAAAATAATATCTGACATTGTTCTGATAAATTCAATTTGCTCAAAATTTGTCTCCCCGATAATGTTATTTCGATTGGATATTGTTTTTTAGCATTGTGAAGTAGACTAATTTTGAGCAGAGATGTTGTTCTGCCATTCAATTCTTCTCAATTACTTTCTGAATTTTTTGTAAACAATATTTTGAAAATATTTGTCATTTTATTTTAGAAATAAATACTGGCATAAAACATAAAAATTAATGAATTGATTTTGATACGATTTTAGAAGTTTTCGTAATTATCGAGGGATAAATGATTTTTTGGGAACTTAGATTAGGAAAATATACAAAATTTTATTCAGTGAAAAGTAAACAGTACAAAAACTAATTATAATTAATTTTTGGTGTTTGGAACACGTGGCTCGTCCGTGGACTGGTCCGATTTATGATCAACATTTATTCCATTGAGTTACAATATCATTAGTTTTTTTTTGTTGTTTATAAAACACGTGGCTCGTCCGAGGACACAGACCGACCTCCATTCATGATCAACATTTGTTTCATTTGATTTTCATATTTACAATAATTTTTTTTTGTTGCCGGAGCGCGTGTGGCTCGTCCGTGGACTCGAGCCGAATTTATGATCAACATCTTTTTTATTTGATGATATATATATTATTTTGTATCTGTTTTAACTAATCTCTTACATACGTATTATCGAGTTTACGAGTTCAACAACTCTCTTATCTATATTACAAAAAACTTTTGAATAACAGTCTTTCGTAACTTAACCTAATTTTCGACAATTTTCATATAAATCGTTTGCGGATTTAATTCTCATTGTCGCAGTCTTGACAATCAAACAAACGTTTGGCAGTCTTACAAAGAAAATAGAAAGAGAAAAATGAAAAAAAAAATGTTGTATTAAAAAAAAATCAGCGAGTGATTTAACATTCCTCTGGTATTATAAAATCCGGAGATGAATCAACAAACGCGTTTTGCCGAATGAGAGGTCGATGGTAAATCCAAGCCCATTCCTTCGTCGGAATCGGTTGCGCTTTTAATTTATACGCTGACTCACTTGTCATTATTTTCGTGATTCTAAAAAAAAAAAAATCAAAAAAATATCGTCTTGCGAAATGGATCTCAAAAAATTTTGAAAGTAAAAATTTTTGCGCTCACCTCATCGATTCGGACGTGTACGATACGCTACGTCGACAAACTTTAGTTCTTTTTCTCTTTTTCGATATCATCGAGCCATCCAAAATGCTCAGGGTACGATTTTTTAAATTCTCCTCGATCGCCCCCATATTTATATTCCAGTCCTGATAAAATTTCGAAAAAATGTCTATCTTTGTAATTTTTGTCAAGAAATCGTTGCGGAATCAAATTAAAATGACAACAACAAAAATTTGAAAATTATTGATAAAAATGAAAATTTATAACGATCGACTTCTTATCCGTTGCTTTTCAGTCTCGAGTCTCGAACAGGTTAGGCGTCAGCCAGTTTTTAGATCGGCCGTTACTAAGCAGATTACCGTGCTCGTGACGACAGAGATTCGTAACTCTTTTTCCCCCTTTTTTCTCTCTTTTTTCCACCACTTTCGCGTCCCCCCCCCCCACCTTCGGGACTTCGATTACGCGCATGCCTTCGAAACGGACGTTTCGGTCAAAATGGAAAATGAATTGGCAACTTTTCGCTCTACTTAGCTTTTTGCGAACAGGAGAAAAAAAAGTGACGCTTTTTTCAGTTGTCATCCCGTGAATACGAAATTTCTACAGACCAGTCCCAAAAATTAAATTCTTTATCAGCTTCATCGCCGTTTGTGCATAGAAAAATGGTAAAAAATAATTGTGGAAATGAGCGCTGAGAAGTTTAGGTTCGAAGTTTCTCGTTTTTTTTTCTCATTTTCCGATAGCGAATTCCTTGGAAATGCGTCCGCTTGTTTTAGGTAAGATTCCGGACACAATGCCAGCGAGTTTTTAGCTAACTCGACGGTTATCGCTTTTCGTACGAGAACCAGAGACTGGCGCATTCTTGTATTACGAAAATACATACGCACGAGCAATTCCGTGTAAAATCGTCCTCAAAAGATTTATTAAAAAAAAATATTAAATTTATTTTTCGAAATATTTTACAAAAAAATTATTTTCTCCTCATCGATGCGCAAAGATTTTTACGAGTGTGAATCCTTCCCTGAAGCAACACGATAATACATACACACGAGCAATTCCATGTAAAATCGTCCTCAAAAGATTGATAAGAAAAAATATTAAATTCATTTTTCGAAGTATTTTACAAAAAAATGATTTTCTCCTAATCGATGTGCAAAGATTTTTACGAGCGCGAATTCTTCCCTGAAGCATTTCGATCTTAAAAAAATTGCGTAAGCAATTGCATGAAAAATTGAATGCGAGAAGATGTAGGCGAAATTACGTAATCGTTGAATTATCGCCAAGAGGAGAAAAATAAAATCAATTTGTTTGTTGACCTTACCTGCATAAGTTTGATGATTTTTTCATGATACTTCGATAGCATATCCGCCTTTCTCTTGGATTCTTCATCACCGGATTTCGACTCCTCGTTCTCGTTATTATTTGAAATTTCGATCTGATTCGTAACGTCGAGAACTTTTTCGTCACTGACTTTATCGTCGTTTTTCCCATCTCTCAGGGTCATCGAATTTTCCATAATTTTCTCCTCAATATTTTCCTTCATTTCATTCGCTACAGATCGACGATCTTCGCTCGTCGAATTATTCATTTCTCAGTGAAATATCAAAAGCTCTCACACTTCGAGAATTTTGACAAGTCACGAAAAAAGAAAATGAAAGTCCAAAAATTCGTAATCACGATATTGAAAATTTTCCCCTCGACTCGTTCACTGTAAAAATCGTTTTTAGCGACACAGACGCGACGATTCCGGCGAAAATTGTTCCGCGAATCAGAGTCAAGAGAGAGATTCGCAGAGTCTGAATAAGAGAGAAAGGTTTCGAAACCGGTGAAATAGAGTTCGAGAGTTCGGTGAAACGATAACAAATTATCCGTTGAAAATGGGAGAAGGAGCGAGAAAAACAAAAATGAGCGAGCGAGTCGTGAATTTCGGGGGCTCTCGCGAAACTCTCGTCGACTCTACTAATCAGCGCAAGAACGTTCCGCAGTGGACACGAAGAAACTCGTCGCCTCGAAATAAGACAGTGTGTTGGTCGCGATTCTTTTCTTTCCTCTATATCTCTGTCTCTGTCTCTTTCATTTTCCTTTTCTCTTGGGTCAAAGCTGGACGTTTTTGGCCAAACGATGAGAGAATTTCGGAGCGCTTAGCTCAATTTTCCTTCCTGGCGTCAATGATAAGGACGAAGCAAGGAGAATGAGGGAAAAAGAAGCAGAGAGTGGAAGAGAGAGAGAGAGAGAGAGAGAGAGAGAGAGAGAGAGAGAGAGAGAGAGAGAGAGGGAAAGGTAGAGGAGTCAATGTGTAAGTGAGACCGACAAAAAGGAAGGAGAATGAAAATGAGAGGGAGGAATTTTGAGTGGGGATGGACAGGCCTCGAAATAAGACAGGTCGCGATTTTTTTTCGCTATTTTTGTCTTTATCTCTGAGTTTAATTTCCTTTTTTAGAGCTATCGGAGCGTTCTTGGCGGAACGATGAGAATTTCGAAGCGCCGAAGCTCAATTGTATTTTCTGGTGTCAATGGTGAGGAGGATAGAACGAGAATGAGGAGAGAGAGAGAGAGAGAGAGAAGTACAGAGGGGAATTGAGGAAATGTACGAGCGAGACGGACAATGAGGAAGGAGAATGAAAATGAGAGGGAGGAAATCGAGTGGGGATGAGGAACACATCGGAGCAGCAGCTGACGATGCTAAGTGCGGTGGATCACGTTCATGACTGTCTCGGCTTCTTGTCACGTGACGCGCGAGACACCGCGACCCGGCACCCGACTTTATCGCTGTCGCCGGCTCTGAACCATCAGCTTTTCAGCACCGGAAAACGTTCGCTGCTCGACAAGAGATGCCGCCACCGGCTGTGATCGAGTTCCCTCAACACTTTGAGAAAAGAATTTTTATTTCAATTTTTTTTTTGGAATGGTTAAAAAAATATTTTGGAGTCAACTTTTTTATTTTTTGTTAATTTAATTTTTTCGAATAATTAAAATATTCTTTCGTTTATATAATGTTACTAGCTTTTACCCCGTTCGCATTGAACCCCTCAAAAAACTATCAAAGACCATTACATCCAAATAAAAATATTTCAATCAATGAACTCTCGTTCAATCTCAAAAATTGAAGTTTTAGTATATTTCGTATAAGTGACAGAAAATAACTGAACAACTGAAGCTAGATATAATTTCATATTGACTTGAATTTTCATTTATAAAAATGTAATTTTTTTGAATAAAAAGTATTCTATATCCTTCCCAATACCTTTGAGAATATGTGTACAAAATTTCATGACGATCGAAATTTTTTTTTTGCTATTTTTTATGAAACAAAATTTTTTTTCTTCTTTTGAAATAAAAACTATCCGATATCCTTCTCGATACCTTTGAGAATATGTGTACAAAATTTTATGATGATCGGTCGAATAGTTTTCGCGTCAAAGCGTAACAAACATACTGACAATGACATTTATAATATTAGTAGGGATATAATATTAGTAGGGATAGGGATAAAGAAATTATGTTATAGGAATTGCGAAAAAATGTAATTTGGTCCTTTGTCTAATTTTTTGTTTAAAAGAATTTTAATTTTAATCATTCATCTTTTTATACTGACAAATCAAGAAATTGACAGATACAATTTAAATATTTGAAAAAATATAATAAAAATATCAATTGCACGAGGCTGCTGTTATATGTATGAGAATTTAAAGTAGATCATATAGGATTTTTGAAAATAATGAAAATTAAGGCAAAAGACAAACGTTATTTTCCAGGAATGAATTGAAATTTATGGACGAGGGTAAGTAAGATGTTTTGAAATATTCTTATCGTCGCGCTTATCTTGGTAATGACATTGCTCGACACAGACATATGGGAGTCATCAAATTACAGACAATGATGAGTCTTTATAATAAGTATCACAACGAAAAATGTATGCCTGTTAATTTGATGTACGGACATTGTAATTAGTTAAATTAATAGGTTAAGTAGCTAAATAAGTCAAGTGTTGAATATTGTTAATTTCTGATTTGAATACTCCTCTAACTACCCCAAGAGCTATTTTCAAATTTGATAGGAAATATTAAAACAAATTTTTAAAAAAAGTCAGAAATTTTGACATTTTAAAAAAAATTGAATTATAAAAATTAAACACAGTTTCTTATCATATTTATTTCTTATCTGTTCAAAACAAAATATATTCATGCAAATGACATTTAATTATAAACATGTCTATAATTATTTCACGTATAAATTATCGATTGTCACCGAATATTCGTAAATTAAAACTCTTTAAAAGCAAACATGTTAAAAAAAAGAAGAGACCGTTAAAAATGAATAATCAATGATAATCACTAGAAGTGAGAGTGATCGATGAATAGGAAGAACATAACAGTGCGTCATCGTTGAAGGAAATGTGAATAACTCCTAATTTAAATAATTTTTTAACTGTTAATGTGAATAATTTCTGATTTTAATATCTCTTTAACTATCCTAAGAATCGTTTTCCGATTCAGCGGAAGAATTTAAAACAAACCGGAGAAAAATCGTTTGTTGACTTTTGAGTGATTTTTCCATATAATTTGTAAATTGAAAATAATAAAAATACTGCATTCACAGAGAAATTCATACTTATTATCCTTATTTTTTTAAACGAAATATAGGTGCACAATTTTAGCATTTTATTATCAGCATCCATTCCTCGTAAATTGATTGATTGTTTCCAAATATTTGAAAATTAAAACTCTTTGAAAGGCAACGTTAAAAAAAGAAAAAACCGTTAAAAATGAATAATCAATGATAAGCATTGTAGGAGTGAGAGTGATCGATGAATAGGGAAAACATTATAATGTCGTTGGAGGAATCGTAAATAACTCCTGATTTGAATACGCTTTTAATTATCCCGAGAGTCATTTTCCAATTCAGCAGAAGAGCTTGAAACAAACCAAAAAAATCTATCTCTCAACACTTCGGTGTGAATTTTAATATAATTTTCAAATATAATGCAATGAATATTGTACTCAAAGAATTATACAAATACAAATTATACAAAAATTATAAAAATTATGTAAATACGATAAACATCGTGCTCATTTTATAAACAAAAATGATGCAAATTGCACATCTTATTATTATCGTGTACTTCTCATAAATCGATCGATTTTCACCGAATATTCGTAAATTAATATTCTTCAAAAGGAAAATGATAAAAAAAGAAGAGACCGTTAAAAATGAATAATCAATGATAAGGCACCACAGGAGTGAGAGTGATCGATGAATAGGAAGGGTATTATAATATGTCAACGTTGAAGGGAATGCGGCCTTGTGAGACCGGACATCAGGAATGCGTGAAAAAGAGACTGGAGCCTTTCTTTGCGTATAAATCTGGATTGTTTCGTAACTGAGAGAGGTGAGATATACGCTCCGCAGAAATATTTTTGCCGCTATGAAGCGAAAAAAAAATCGAGAAAAAAAAAAGGAAAATCGTTTTTCTCGGCAATATGAGTTTGGAATTTTTTTCGCGTTTATTATACGGTTATCGCGATATTGGAAGGAGATACAGACGCGTGTTCACAATACTTTCGTGCATTAGCCTCGAATGATCGTTTAGCCGAGCGCTATCGATATTTCCAATCGATCCTAGATTATGGCTCAATTTTTTCATTTTTTTTTCATTCCTCCATTTCTCAAAAAATTTTTCTGTTTTTTTTTGCTTGATCTCCGATGTAAAATGAGTTTTCTCAGCTGACTCTATTTCTTGCGAAGTTTAATAATACGTAGATGGATAAACAATTTTTTTGCGACGTTACATGTTTTTTTTTTCGTTGGATGAAAAGAAGGTTTCTATTAAAAAAGTGTTGCCTCAATATTTAGTCAGGCTTATTTGATAGTCAAATGGGAATTTTTTATTTGTACGAGTTCTTCCTCCCACCTTTGGAACATCAAACAGAGAACTTATTTTTGAAAATTGTCTTTTTGTGTTTTTTTCGTATTCTCTTTATCTTGTGTTTTTTGAAAATTGCGTCGAAAAATTTTTTTTTAGAAATTTCGTTCTACTTTTTTGAACTTTTCCCGTTAAATTTTATCAATATCTATAAAAAAAATATAAAAATTTTTTGCTTCAAGTGATCTGGTAATCCTTTCATTGAATTGCAGAGCCAATCATAAATATGCTACGACGCAAAACAAATGAAAAATTAAAATGATCTCTATGTATCGTTTCTCATTTATTTTCGTGATATTTTTGTGGAACTTCCGCTCGTATTCACATTTCGTTTACTTTCATTGAGCGCCAGTTGCGCAACGATCAGCTCGTCGTGGAAAAACAACGAAAAAAAAGACAAAATATAAAAAATGAAATAAAATCGTGCGGTGCAAATGTATCGTAAAAATCGCTGTAATCGCGAAAGTATCGACTGCGAGCATGCACGATAATAAACTTTTAATTAAGAGGTTTCCCTGCAGGATGCGCGCAGTGAAATCGAGACGAAATCGCACGCTATTATTTTCTCGCACTTACGCCTTTCGGATTATCCGCCCGTCAAGTCATTCAAAAAAATTTAAATACTGTGTTTCGTGCATGTTTTATGGACTCGGTAATTCGAGGATGCGGACGCTATAAAAACAAAGAAAATTTTTATTCTTTTCTGGAAGAGGTAAAAAAAAAAATTGAAAAAAATTTATGAGGAAAATTCAAAATAAATGTAAATTTTTATTGTCGGTTTCAAAATATTTGTGTCAAAAATACATAATGAATTTATGTATTACAAAATTTATCAATTTAGAAAATAACCAAAAGTTTTCCAAACGAAAGATAATCGAAAATGAATTTATCACATCAAAGTGATATATCAATGATATAGGAAAAATTTGAAATAAATATTTCTCAATTTCACGCACATGCTTCGTAACACGTGATAAAATGAGTAAATATATTTTTTACCAAAGTTTTTCTCGTTTTGAAAATATGCGACACAGCAAAGTGAAGTTGATCAGATAAAAAATTTTCGAAAATTGATATAAACGTTACGTCGAATTAAAAATTAATGATATTGAAAAAATTGCAACCAAATGTTTGGCCGAATTTAATTTAATGTTCTGTCACAAGCAACGAACTCAGCAAATATTTTTTTTCGTCTATTTTTTCCTCACAAATTAGGAACGTAATGTGTTATTCAACGTCGTCATTTTCGTGTTTTATGACAATAACAGAATCGAATTTTGTCACTATGGAAAAAAAAAATTCGTATCACGTATGCATGTGTGTGTTCGTCGAGGATGTATGCTGAGGGAGATTGCCAAAAAAGTGTACGTCTACGAAAAATAAATATTGATCACCCTTTTCCTGGTTTACGCCTCTAAGAATTATAAAAAAGCTTCTGTTATCAATTTCTTCCACGTGTTTCAATAAGGAAAGACTCGAATTAAACATCGCGTAATCCCATTAATTCGACTCAATTTAGAGCGCAAAAAAAAATTTTTCACCAAAACAGTTTCTCTCGTCGGCAATTTTACAGACGAAACAATTATACAATTTATCCATTGATTACGATAATGTTCACTGATCCACCGTAAAAAATATATGAAATATAATTTTTAATTGAAAAGTGAAAAATTAAAGAAATTTTCAATCTTATTATTTCACGCAACATTTTTCATAGTTTCAAAGTACCGGGATGATGAAAAGCGCGAAGAGAGAACCGGTTGTGAATTTGAAAGGGCATTTTCAGATTAGAACGTTGTTATCGCGAGGCTAAAATATGATTGCTCCGGGGGTGGGGACTTGTGGGCAGCGAAAAGTCAGTTCTCGGCGAGCCCGAGCGAGCCCGCTATCATTTTATCTCACCTCGCTTTCAATCCTATCGTTTTTTATCCTTTTTTCCCCCTTTTTTTCATTCCCTCCTCTTTTCCCTCGACGGAATATTGATGAAGAAATCGAATGGAAATTTATATATTAAATTACACATTTAAACGTATATCGCTTTATTTGTTAATTTTTTTTTCTTCGTCTCTCATTTTTTTTCCACCAGCACATACGTGCGAGCCTTGTTTGCTTGATCGCGCTTATTATTAACGTGCGCGTTCACAAAAGTTGCGATTTCCCTTATCTCCCGTTATGTTAATCGCGGTTACACCCGTTACATTTGAGAGCAATAACCTCCTGATCGTCAAGGACTCGAGAATAAGTTCGAAACGAACTTTCGAGGTTTTTCTTTTTATGTTATCCATTTTGTTAATTTTTTTTTAATTTATAGTTTTGTTATCGTTAAATTAATAATTTTAATTAGTATTGTTATTTACGCGATTATATTTATTTTAGATATTTTTTTTATGTTTAGTTTCAAGTCGATGACAATTGTCCAAAATGAAGGGGACATTTTTTTTGGATTTATCCATTTTAATTCTTTGCACGTTTTTGTTCAGTTTATTTATCATTTGACGTTTTCAAAATTTGATGTTTTATTATCTTGTGTCGTTTTTCAGTTTTATCATAATTGTTTTTTAGTATTATTTTAATTAATTAGTTACTTTCATTCAAAATTTAGTGCTTCAATATTTATACTATTATCATCTTTAATCTTCAGTTTTCAGATTCATTATAAATACGATAAACTACGTTTGTTGATGTTTTTACGTTTTTCTACATGAGACAACTCTCCGCGGTTCGATGACGCGCGAATAATATTTAAATTATGAACGTTACGGATATTAGAGCGGTCGACTTTGTTGCAAAATTCAAATCAAGATGAATAGTTTCTCGATTGATTAAACGACATTAATTTTCTAATCAATCATATAATTTAAAAAAAAAGAGAGAAAACTCGCCATATTCCGTTTGGCGAAGGATAAACGATATTTTTCCATCGCCAATTCTCGGGTGACATATAAAACCTTCGGTAATGAGAAGCGGATAATTTTTCAATATTAAATATTGCCTGCACCGCGCTCTTTCTCAGTCGCTACATCGAATCAACGGCAAACAACTGCGGTAACGATTTATCGTGTAATTTAAATAAATGAAAAATACTTTGTACTGTAAAAAAATGTTAGGATATGCAAAAAATTTGTTGTATGTTTATATAAAATGTATTTATGAAAATGAAAAAATAAAATAAAATCACGAAAATAGTGACTCGATACGCAATAGTAGTAAAACTTGTATCAGTTTGCATATGTAAATAAAAAAAGTTCATTTTCTAACGGTGTGGATGATTAGACTTTTTTTATACTCCGATAAAAAAGATTCTCTTTTTTTTTTAAATTTCATTCTGATTTTTCATTTCGTATTTCATTCATTAAATGTCATTCTGAAATAGGATATGACTCTGGCTACATAATGGGTACGAGAATAAGTGAAAAAAAAATGTTTCTTAAAAATTGTTTTAAAAGTTATGCCATGACGTAATGTTCATGCCGTTTATTCCTAAAGTAGAATATCCCCGGTAATGCGAGCATAAAAGTTGAAAGATTGCGGAAGAGATTAAAGATCGGTTGAAAGAAAATTGCGCAATCCTGATACTTTTTGGGGGACAAAGTTGGTCCAGAGCGAAAGGACGTTCAGCGACATTGAAAATCCCTTTGACGGTCGAGGAGCGAGGATCGACTCGTACCATATGGTCGGAGCGTGTGGACGAAGAGAGAAAGAGAGTGATGAAAAAAGAAAAAAAAATCCTCTGCGGGCGCTCCTCAGGCTGTTACTACTTGCTCACTTTATTACGTACGCAAAAATCGACGCGAAAAAATGCAACCGGTCGACCTTCGACGTTATAGCCTTTATGCACTCCCGTGGACTCTTGTGCACGCGCGCACGAGCCCAGCATCTAAGCTCCAGTTGAACTGCCTCTCCCTTTTCTCTTCCCGCGTTCGCTCGTTCATGCCAGAAGTCTTGATAGAGTTGTTTCCCATTTACCAATCGCATCTAAGTACGAATAGTTCGTCTAACATTTTTAGAGTCGGGAACTATTGAATTTTCACATCTTATCAAAATTTACTTTTACGTCGACTCGGATAAATCGAATAATAGTAAGTATCGAAGAATAGTAAGTACGAATAGTTCGAATATAATTTTTGCGTTTTTGTCGAAGTTTTGAAGAAATTGAAAAATTTTATTAGCTTTTTAAATATTTGAAGATATGTGAGGTCGCGTTCAAAGTTTCTCACTTACTAAAAACTTATAGTACGAAAAATTCGACTGAAATAGTTGAAGATAGAAATTTTGGTATTTTTCAAAATTCGATTTACCAATTTCTCAGGGATGCACTTTATCTACAGATCAGAAATGAATACGTTGCGTACTTTTCACTAAAAGTATGCGCTTCGAAAAATTTCGATAGAATTGATAATACAATGTTATAGTGAAACAATTTATGAGTAGACAATAACTATTCAACTTTGATACTCTCTTCAAACAGTTTTGCCCTGTCTTTGTTTAAACACACACATAAACACTGATAAAAATTTGGAAGTCGTCGACGATAATTAATTATACAATAAATTTAAATCGTGAATAATGTGTATATGTACTCATAGTATTACTATTTTATATAGTATAATACTATTACATAATATTAACCTTACGTCATTATCGTATATACAATAGATGCAACGTCATATATGTATGTATGTATTTATCATATGCTATTCATACTATTACAATAGTACAATTACATAATTAATAGGGCAATATTTTTAATAGTTATTGATATTGTATACTATATGATAGAAAATTCAAATTGTATACTTTCGGTCCAAATGATTGTAACACAGTTGCACTAACCGTAAATAGTTAATAGTGTCTTCTCGTGTAATTATTCAGTTCCAGTCGAGAATATAAAATTTCTTTCCGTGCATAAAAAAATAAGTGCATAGTACTTGTTAGAGAGAGAAGCGTCGACAGAGAGTTTGGAAAGATAAAAAGGAACAATATGGCCGAAACGCCGAAGGGGAAGTTGTCGGTGGAGGATTGAATCGAGCGATGGTGTGGCTGGTGTGTGGAGCGTTTCGCGAACACGGGACTCGGAGAACTCGCGGCTATTTTGTAATTTGAAAGGGAAACCACATTCTTTCACTGTGTGCACCATTATGATACGTGAAAGTGCGCCCGCACCGTCTTTTTCCAGCTATCATTTTATATATACACACATATTCATCCGATTCGCGTATATGAGAACACGAATTTTTTCAAGACGGGTCCGATTTCACGTAAAAATTGCATTCGCACATTTTTTAGAAGGTTTTGTCGAATATTCTATGACCATATGCAAATGACAACTCGATATGCTAAATACTGACACGAAATTGTGAAAGCAACGCTCCGTTCGACTGAAAATGATTATTTCATTATGAAAAATCAACATTCTTGATTAAAATATACAGAAGACTATAAATAGAATTGAATATCATTGAGAATTTTTAAAATTTATTAATTTTTTATTATTCGAATATTTTTTTTTATTATAAAAAAAGGGTACACAGATTTTTGAGAGTGATTTTTAAAAATTTTTTTCTTTCATCTTCGCTGTAAAATATTGTAATTTTTTTATAATTTTAATTTGTTTAACCGTCAGGTTCACGTGTCCTATATATTTTCGATCCATCGCTCGATCGGACACGCGAGTATATGTTCCATTTAAATGGCCTCGGGCCTCTTATTCGTTTTTTCGCCACTTGCTCCTTTTTTCCCTCCTCGACGATTCAGATGGAGTTGTCTCGAGATATTGGACTTTTTTTCTGAAATTAACCCCTTAAGGAAGTGACCAATCTTAGGAATCGCGGGAATAGAAATATTTTTGCGCAACTATACGTGGCGCGTCTGAAATTCGTTATATATGGCGAAACGCTTTTTAACGACTGAATTTTTTGTTCACTTTTTTTGTGTCTCACTCTCCTTCCGATAAGAAAAAATTCCTGGAATTTTGCTCGAAAAAAAGTAAGTAGACGTGTTCCATTTTTTTTAATTTCATTCTTTTTTTTTTAAATACTCGATACACCTTTTTCTTCCGCAATTAAAAATGTATATAATTTATATTTAAAAAAATGAATGCATCGAAAACGAGATTTCGATAACAGTGAATTTTTCAAATTGTTCGATACATTTTTTAAACATTTTTTGTTTGCACCTAAATAACGTCTATCAAGAGTAATAAAATTAAAAATTCGACTCATCTTCGGTGTAAATTCAAAATTTAGTAAATTTTGTGTAAAGACGAATTATTAATTTGAAAAAGTTTATTTCCATCATTCAAATATTAAAAAATGAAATAATTTGATAAATTATTGGTCGAAGTTTTTTACAGAGTGATGTACTCAATTATCTTCAGGGATGTTTTTGCTTATTTACGAAATTTCGTAATTCAAATTATTATCGATTTCCGATACCAGAAAAATCGAAAAACATGAATAATCATCTTACGAGGGTTCGTGTTGGTCATTTAACGTCGGCGTCTCGCGTGTTTACGGTTCAAAGACTGGAAAACGATGAAATTGAGGGAAACGTCCGAAACTCGAGGCCGAAGATTATCGAGGCGAAATTATCGAAATCTTCTAATTGTTTTGACGGAGCCGCACCGAAATGTCGGAGAGCTCATCTCGCGCATTCCGGCATTATTAATTTTGAGCGAACGTGTAATTTATATGGGTTGGCCTTCAATAATGAGGCCAGGGTCGTCATCGTCGTTACAAACGATCGCTCCGTACTTTTATGCTATACTTATTATAACGCGGATTTACTAAACCGATACGCAGCGAGACAAGTGCTCAGTAATAAGAAAAAAATGAGAAAATAAGTAGGAAGAAGATTATTATCAAAAAAATAAAATAAAATAGCAGTTTTCCAATAATTTTGATGGTAACAATTTTAATATTGTTAATAAATAATTTTTGAAACAATATGGATTACTGATAGATTTTCTTTTAATTTGTTAATTGTTGTAACAAAGATATAAAAGATTTTTTTATATTTTGGAAAAAAATCAAAATTAAAAATGGAAAAAAATTAGTAAAAACTAAAAACTTGATGAAAATGATAATTATATAAATTGATAGTAAAAAATTAGATTTATAACAATATTCAGAAAATTAAAAAAAAATTCTATCAATGCGGATTGGAACGAAATATAAAATGCAGACTGCGAGACTCGAAACTTATTTAGCCCCCGGGTGTTTCTTGATGAAAGTATAAAAATCGAGATTCATTTTTCATCGTGAGCGTCTCATGGTTGCCCGTCGCTCGTGCGAGTGGAAAAAGTTTTGTCTTCGCCGTCTGTCAGCTTTGTTCGAGCCTATACACTTTTTTTTTCGTCGCACGCACTTTTTCTTCTTTCTTTTCTTTTTTTCCACGTTTTTTTTTGCTCTCCGTTTTTCTCTCGTTATCCGAGCGAATTCTCAGCCTGTCAATCTCGCGACCGCATTGTTTGGGAAAATTAGGTTATCCCTCAATGAAACGCACGAAACGTTTTTTTCGACTGTGACTCACTGACCACGTGCATTTTTTTCAAATAACGACTACTTTATTTTCATTTTTATTAACGTCAAATAAAAAATAAACGGAAAGATAGAAAATGATAAGACTTGATAAAAAATTTTTTTGAAAGGTTGAAGACCCCTCATTCAGAATTATCAAAACTGATGCAAAGGTGAATTATAAACTTATGGGTCTACAAATTGTTCAAATTACTGACATGAAATTTTGTACATATGTTACGTAGAGTAAAATTGAAATAAAAAATCTTCAAAAGTTGATGACGTCATACAGAATTATCAAAAATGCATTTCATGTAAATAAAATCCATAAATGAAATAAGAATTCATCGGTCCGTAAAGAAAAAGCTTAAATTGTTAAAATTAAATCTGATATTTGAAAAATGTTACAATAAGCATGACATTTCGACGACGAAATCGTTTGAAATACCGTGAAATAGAATAAAAAATGAACGGGAGGGTAAAAAGTGATAAGAATTAGTAAAAAATGTTGTTGAAAGGTTGGAGGCCTCATTCGGAATGATCGAAACTGCATGCCATTTAAGTGAAAATCTGTCGGACGGATTACAAATTTATCGGTCTATCGGAACAGCCTATTCCCGGGAGCAGTTCGAAGGCGATCGACCGATCGAATTTGCACCGCGGAGCGGGACAGTAGCGACGCGGAGTCATATATACGAGAACGCGCCTCGAGCTACGAGATTGACGAAAAGAAAAAAGGAATTATGTCAGGGGAATTTATATTTCACCTTTGCCGAGACTCGGCCGCTCCCACGAGCTAACTGGTTTTCATTTTCTTCGGGTATCCTGCAGCTTTTGGACCGAAAACCAGGATAATTTGAAACACTCGCAATCCTTTCCCAATTTCGGGTGATCCGAGAAAAAAAATAAATCAGAAAAAAATTAACAACATTTTTTAAAAGTAAATTTTCGTTTTGGCAATCTCGATTTATCCAAGAAGGAATTAAATTAGGAAAGAACATTCAAAATTTTTGGTAATTGCGTAACTTAATTTTTTTGAGATCCTGCAGCTTTTGGACCGAAAACCAGGATAATTGGAAACACTCGCAATCCTTTCCCAATTTCGGGTCGTCCGAGCAAAAAAATAAATCAGAAAAAAATTATAAAAATTTTTTAAAAGTAAATTTTCACTTTTTCAACTTCGAGTCATCCAAGAAAGAATTAAATTTGGAATAAAGAATCTTCAAAATTTTTTGTGATTGCGTAACTTCATTTTTTTGAGATCCTGCAGATTTTGTTATTCGACTGAAAACCAGGTTAATTTGAAATACCATACAAATTTCTTGCCATTCGAGTGGAAAATGAAGCAGAACCAAATGATCGAAATATTTTAAAGTTATCTTCATTTTCCTCGAATATTCTGGAGCTTTTGAAGAGGATAATTTGAAAGTCTCACAATTCTCTACCAATTTCGAGTCATCCGAGTAGAAAATACTTGAAGAAAAAAATAATGAAAATTTTCCAAAACTGTCTTCATTTTCTTCGTGTATTCTATAGTTTGTACACCGAAAATTAGAATAGTTTGAACTCCTTTGTCAATTTCGTATTATCCAGGTGGAAAGTAAATCAGAGAAAATAAAATATTTTCAAATTTCCAAATTATTTTCAAATCTTTATAAATTGTTTTTCAGAGATAATATAGAAATTAAAAAGGGTTTTTTTTCAATAATCTAGAGTATTTTTTATTGCTGCGAAACACCGCCACTTGTCTGGCAGATAAAGAGCCTCGAAAACGTGGGGAAACGGAGTGTCCCATCCTGTGACCCTTTGAACAGGAGCTTCGAGACTCAAGAAACATTCCTCCTGAAAAATGAACCAAATTTTGTATTTTTATTAATTCTTTTGGTCAAAATACAATAAATTTTTTTTGTTGCCATTAATTTTTATAGTCATATTTTTCGATTTTCCATTCCAACATAATCTTTGGTGTAACAAAGTAATAAAAAAGAAAATTGCTAATCTCATCCTCGTTCAATTAAAGACACAATTTTTTCAACAAATTGCAACCGATAATTTTCCACCTCGAAATAATCGAAATATTTATTTTTAGAAGTTTTTTTCTACTCAAGATACTACTTGGTTTTTTTGTTGTAACTCTATAATTTATATTCGCTTTTTTTTCGATTGTCCATTTTGACATGACAGCTGTGCATCAACAAGGTGCAAGAAAGAAAATTGCTATGGTCTTATCTTTGTTCAATTGAAGACGCAATTTTCCTCGAATAATTTGCAACTATGTTTCCACCTTTATTTCTTTTTTTTCTTTTTCCATACATCGTATTAGCGAGAATAATTTTCGTAGTTTCCGTGAACGTGTAAACGATAATTATCTTGGAAGGAAGATCACTCCACTCGATTCTCATTTCCAAGAGGCCTCACCGGTGTTCGAAAAATATTTGTTCGGCGATTTGATGATTTACATTGAATTCATTGCGATAAAGGTTTCTTAGAATTTTTGAAGAATTATATTCATGAAATGGAGATAAAAAGATTAGAGTACTTATAATTGGAGCTGCAAAATTCTGGGTCCAAATCTTTTTGGAATTTTTCTCAATGACAAACAAAAAGTGAAAATTATTCAAGCGAAAGAAATTGAATTGAATTCATCGTGCTTTTGCGATATATGATTTTAAATTTGAATTCTTAAATTGTCAATTTATGAAATTATTTATAAAGCATGACTTATACTTTAATTTTGAAAAAAGTGGCTAATTTATTTCCGGGCACATTCCGAGGATTAATTCCACCGGAAAATGGAAATAATTTTTTTTTAATTCTCACCTGAATTGTTGCTGCTATTTCGCTGCCAAATCCATTCGTGAGTGGAGCTTCGTGGGCGATCAGTACTCGACCAGTTTTACGGACAGACTGTAATTAAAAACTCGTTTATCATAATTGTTCGTGTAATAATTTGTGTAATAAAGAATAATTTACCCTACCAAAAATAATAATAATCATACAAATAATGTGTAAAAAAATTTTCATCGCGAAAATTATTATTTGAAATTTCTCATTAACATTTTGTGAAAAATTTAATTGAAAACGAACTGTATGAGTAATATGCCAAAAATAAATTCAGATAAAAATATATTTTAAAAATATTTTCTGCGCCGACAGATGCGAAATCTCGACGGATATGATCGTCGTGGCGACATCGAGATTTCTCTAATAAGATATCTTAAAAGAAAAATCGATAATTCGATAGGATCTGATCGTTCGCTTATTGGGTATGACTTTATAACGACGCGCGATCGTTCAATAAAACGTAATATCTGAGAGTTGACGCAATTTCACGTCGATGCCTGGACATCGAAAATAAATAAGCGCGAAATAAATATCCCTCGCGGAGGAAGAAAAATGTTCCCAGATTGGAGAAAGCGATGCAAATATATGCAGAGAAATGTCGTTTGATCGCGAGCTTTTTTCCATATTTTTTTTTTTTAATATTTGTTATGCACGCGGACGAAATGTGACTTGACGTTGGTTTAGAAGATTTCATATATCGGGTGTGCCAAAAAATTCCAGCTCAAGTAAATTTTTGTATTTAAAATAAAAAAATATTTCTGTATTTTTTACTCATAAATATCGTTAATGAATTTATTATTTATACTAGAAGAAAAATTTGGCATCGATACGCCTGCAATTAAAAATTCGCATCACAATTACTTTTTTATTATTTCGGACATTAACTTTTGATTTGCGTAAATTTTGCGTAGCATCTCCGCCAACCATCATATTTCGAGAGAATTCGCCAGAAACGTTCATAAATATTCAAAACATTGTTAATGAAGCCCCAGGGCGAATTTCGGATCAGTTCGCCCTTTTAAATTAAAAATATTAATCATGAACGATCACTAATTGAGTATGCATGTACTCATCAAATTGCGTAATATATGCACATCCTGTGATAAGCTATCAAAATCTGAAATATTTCTTGATAACTGCAACACATGAAAACTCATAACATTGAAAATTCCTGAATTGTAAAAATCTGTACACACCAAAAAAAATTTTTTTTTCTCTATTTTCGTGTCAACTAAATTTTTCAACTTCAGTACAATTCAAGAGCCTCCTTAAAAAATAGAACAATTACGATCGAACCAGCAAAAAGTCAATCTATACCTGAGGGTTAAAAAAAAATAAGCACAGAAATGAATGAAGAAAAGTACAACGAGAGGAGAGAAAGAAGGAGATTAATAAATAAAGCAAGTTTGAAACAAGTTCTGAGAACATTTTCTTTTATAAAATGCATATATTGTCCATAGATTGGTTATTATTGCGGTTAATTTTTAAATTGGTTATTCCGCAATATCACGATCACAGAGAAAGAGTAAGAAAGAGAAAAAGACAAAGAACAAGAGAAAAAGAGAAAAAGATACAGAAAATACTTTTTATCAATAGTGTACGGCTCGCCACAGTCTTTGAAATGAGTAAACATGTACGTACAAACTGTAACGAAAGATATTAAAGAGATAACGCCGCATAATCTAGCAGGTAAGCGCTCTGTGTAGATTATAAATCGCGTATAAAACGCGTGCCCTCGCTATGTACGAAGCCTTTTAATATTATATATGAATATCCGCGTGAAATCGTCCGCATCGCAAATAGTTACGCCAAACGAGTTTCCAATTATGTACGCCTGTACCGCGGCAGGTCATTGCGTTGTAATATTATCGTCATCGAGAGCAAAAGTGAGAAAAAAAGAAACGAAACGAACGCGAGAGAATTCTGTACCCCGTTCTTGCGACTTTTAATTTCAACGAGATTGAAAAATCGAGACTGAAATGAAGTTTGAAAAGTCGTGATGGAATTCCTAATACGACTTTTTCAATATTAAATTTCTTATGATTTTACCATTATTTTCATTATTTTAAAAATTTTTTATCTCTCTATATCGTTTCTGCATGGAAAAAATTTAAAAAATAGATACACACTTAACATTGTAAATAACTTAAATAATAATTACGTATCGATAAAAGTAGTAATAAAAATTATAAAATCATGAATTCATGAGTAATGATGGCGACATCAATTTTTCATGATTACAATTTGTACAAATAAATGGCATTTGCATTTCAAAAGGATTCCGTTGAATAAATCTTCTTTGTGGATTTTTCAAGTGGTCGAGAGCCAGAGAGGAAAAAAAAAGTTTAGTGGATAAATGAATGGGAATGAAAGTAATAAAATTGCACTTAATTAAGAATGAATGATGAATGTCAGAAATGATTCTTGACACGGTTAGAAATCAACGACATTTTTGTGTGTAAGTGCAAACACATCGACGGTTGAATCGATTGAAATCTAATCAAACGCTATTCTGATTCACGATATACAATTCGTACAGGTGGATCCTCTTGAGTCGAAAACTCTGAGATGCGATGGAGAAAATGAGATTTGGACAGTCGCGTCTAACAGCAGAGACAAAGATACGCGCAACGGAGATTCCAAACAAAACTCGCGTCACGTTCCGAGGAGTACCAAATGTCATCGTGACAGCTCGTACGATTAATCGATGATTCGCTATCGATTTTTTTATCAACGTTTTTTCCCTTTGTCTTGCCATTTCGGTCGAATGAAAATCAATATTATTATTGCTTCAATCATTTTTCAGAAATTATAATTTTATGTATGTATTAATTCTTAAAATTATAAATAAAAAATTGAAAAAAAATGTTCACGTTGTTTTGAGCAGTCATTTTGATTGCGTTGAAAATTCTTGATGCTCGTAAATAATAAATGCTCATTAGTTTAGTGGAAAGCTTTATGTGAATTAAAGGTATTTCTGAATTTTTTTACTTTACTTCCTGTTTCAGTTGAATTGAAATATTTCAATTGATAGAGAACTGACAATTTATGAAAGTGAGAAGAAAGAATTCTTATTTTATATTAATAAAATGATTGTCTAATTTTCGTAATTGTTGCAGGTGTCTTTTTTGACATTTGAGGTATTCCTATCACGTACGATAATCGTATTTCGTTAGTGCACGAGTCAAACCTTTAAAAAATATAATTCAATATTTATAAATGTCAGCGAAGTCGTGTCATTGTTACAAATGAAATGAAATAAAATTGTCTAAACTAAGTTGATTCATTTTCGGTAATTTTCTTCTCTTCGCCAACTTTTGAATGTGTACACTTCAAGTTTTAGACATCGCGTAACATTTTCTACACTCTAAATTTTAAAATAACTTTCAAACGATCGATTTTTCAATATTTTTGTACCTGGTAGAATTTGCCCAATTGTCAAAGCTAAATTTTACTTCGAACGAAAGAATTAGTCGAAATTTTCGATGAACATGTTGACGAAGCATTTCCGTTATTTTAACGAACATGTCGATGATCAAAATCGCGAAATCACGATTCAAGAATAATAATTTCACATCTCAATGAGTTTTAAAACTTGTATCTCAAAGTGTAAGTACTTTATAAGCGTCGTAAGTATGAATGTGCAACGTTAAATATAAATCGTACCTTGCAGACCGTATCGACATCCCATGGCAATATTGACATGAGGTCGATGACCTCGCAGGACACCTTGAGCTTCTCCTCGACGTAATCGGCGACTTCGAGCAATACGTGCACCTGGCTGCCCCAGCCTATTAACGTTATTGCCTCACCTAGTAAAAATCAGATTTGAACACTCTCTCAAAATTATGCGATGGATTTTATTAAATTTATGTTCGACAAAACAAAAAAAATTTATCAAAATATAGGGTAAGGGGGGCAAAATGGGGTACCCCAAAAATTTGGTAAAAATTTACAATATTTCACATTTTGATAAAATTTAATATCAAACAGTCTTTTATTTGATAAGAACATTATATTTGGTAGTTTAGAAACACATTTCAACAAAAATTAAAATGAAAAATCAATTAACTTAGCAGATCGAAAAAGAACGTTTTCTTTGGTAATGAAACACATAAACAAAAATTAAAATAAATCATCAATAATTACTTCAAATAAGACGTCAAAGCTAATAATAACTTAACAAAGTATGAAAAAAAAAATTTTTTCGTACTTTTTGGAGAGGTACCCCATTTTGACCGCTAATAGAAATTTTTTTCCTCATGAAAATTTTATTTCAGCTGAAAATTTAATTTTTTTTCATTAATTGTGATTAAAAAACAAAAGATTCAGCATATTTAAACCCTTGGAACCGGAAATTTTTTTTAAGTACCCCATTTTGCCTCCCCCCTCTGCCCTATGTCTCGCATTATTTATAAATACAGGTGACATCACGGTTGAACGATGTATAGACGAACCGCTGATAATAAAAACCAATGATGTTTTTGTACGATCGATCTAAATTTTGATAAAAATATTTTGAGTTCAAGTATTTTGACGTCTCTTATTGTTTTTTTAACTACAGTAATATTCACAGGTGGTCATATGATATCATCGTTGACAAAATGTTGATGAATATCTGAGAATAAAAACAAATCTAATGTTTGCATGATCAATAGCACTCCAATCGTTCACGGAATTTCGATAAAATATTATCGCAGTGCAGAAAATCTTGGTCGGTTTATCGAAATTTAGCATCTTTCGAGTCTTATACGTAAAAATCAATCTTCAACGTTGGAGCTTTTATATCCTCGATTATAATCAGAATAGTGTGTTTTCCCCGGATCTAAATAATAAAATAGATAAATCTAAAAAAACCAGTTCTACATAATAATCAAATGAGATAACGTAAAAAGAAAATAACAATGTAGAAATGTTTGTTTAATTATACATTATATAGTTGCAAGATTATAAAATATTGCATTTGCAAAAAAATAAAATTTTCTGAAAATAGTATTTCATATCAGTAAATTTTTTTCACCTGAACTTTCCGTTTTGGTACTTTTGTTCGTGCTGATAATGAGACTAGAACATCATATACATTTCTACATGGAAAATGTTCGATGTTTTTAGACTGAAAAATTTTTTCATGATTTAATTTTTGAAATAGTTTTAAAATAAATAGAAATTGGGTGATTGATCTGTAAAAATTCATTTTTAAAAATTACGAAATTTACGTAAATGTTGAGAATATCCGAATAAAAGGACTTGCGTAATAGACACATGCTAGATTCGTTTTCTTTCTTCGTATAAACATATTTAAAAGCTGCGCGAATATCCTATTTCAGGATCTAACGAGGCCCAGTCCAGCCCCCTCTCAGGAATCTGTTCATGAAAGAAACACGTGCGTACTGGGCAGATATGGGGGAAAGGCGAGGTCATTTTTCCAACAATCGTTTGCTATTTTTATTCATATCAATTCGTTTCGCATTTACTATTCAAAGGGTCAGGTCCCATGTGTTTCGTTTCGTATGTTTTATGAAAAAAAAATTGTTGAGAATTTTCCGATTTTTTAATTATTTGAAATTTTATTTACGATTATTTTGTGGTGATTGAGAATAATTATTTATTATCGATAATAAAGATTATTTCAATAAATAGGCATTCCGAATTTACCTTTACGCACGATTTCTGCTTGACCGATCGGAGTTTTGTAATTTCCAACTGGAACTTCATCGATCGCTGTTCGATAAAGAGCTTTCGGCTCGAATATTATGCACGGATCCGGCTCATCGATGCAGCTCAATAATAAACCCTTGGCTTGAACTGGACCCCGAGGAACAACAATCTGTAAATAAAAAATGTCCTAATTATAGAAATAAGTTAAATATTTTTAACTTATTTTTAAGTATTAAAATATTTTTAAGTTAAATAAAGAGTGTAAAACAAAGATTAGTTGATCCAACAAAATGTTAGTTGATTCAACTAACATTTTTGGACCAATTAATATTTTGTTGGATCAACTAACATTTTGTTGGACAAATGAATTTTTTTTTCTTTGTAAAGAAATTAATTTACGATTTTTGAAATTTTTTTTTGTTTTTAAAAATTATTGCGCTTACCAAATGAGGTTATTCGATTTATTTTTATATTTTTATGTATCTTAGGTCTGTCTAGATCCTGACAAATCCTGAAATCTTTTTTTTCTGTTTTTTTTCAATCTCAATTTCAATCAATCAAGATACTCTTTCCTTATTTTTGTTAAAAATTGTTCATTGTCAGAAAATGTATTCGACAGGTTCATTTTGATAATTTTTCCATTTTTTACTCCGTTGAAATAATATTGAGCGACTAATTTAAAAAACGTGCATGAAATCCATAAGAGTGATTAAAAAACTGTAATAATGAAAGAATTTATAAATATTCAATGAAAAATGAAACCTGTGTGGATATTGTATCGTCGTAAAATATTTTAGTGTAGCGAAAGTATGCAAATCTGCGAATACATCATAAAAGTAAACGTAGGTAGATACCGAAAGATCGTTCTCTGAGGATTTCTGTCCCCAAAGGCTTTTCGCGACCTTTAAATTTTCTCTCCTGCTCGGTCTTGCAATTATTTTGCTCTTTCCTTGCTCTCGCCTTTACTCTGCTCGTCTCTATGCCTTCCGACGCGACGACGAGTCAATTACTGCGTATTCATCCAACGAGAGGAAGATCTCTCGTCCATTAATTACCAGACTGACGACGGTGAATGGGAATAATTCGCGACCTGATAGAGAATCGTATATACACGTTCTCGCGACATTCGCCCCGTTTTGGCGCCTAAGAAATGATTTACACAATACGAGGCAATTTTTCTGATGTCTCCTGCCATCCATTGAGTACTCGTAGCAACATAAAAAAAAATTTCTGCCGAATCGAGAGATGGTAAAAATTAAAAAATGAAGAAAAATAAATTTTTCAGACGTTCAGATCTGATTAGAAAATTTATTTATCATTTTACACTGACATCTAATACGAGTAAAAAATTGTTTAAATAAAATATCAAAGATCTGATTTGGATTTTTTTTCGCTTTTGATTTTATTGATTTAGGTTCGAATTTCAAAATTAATTGCTACGATAAAGTAGTTAATCGAAATGTCATAAAAATGTTGATGATTGCATAAGATTTAGAAAAAAATGAACCACTTATTTAACTTAAATTTTGTACAGTTTATTGAAAATTTCTGATTGGTTATGAAAAATTATTATGAATTATAAGAAATAGAGTCGATTACCTTTAGTCCAGGTGTATGAGCAAAATAGGCTTCTGGACTCTGCGAGTGGTAGAGACCGCCATGACCAACCGCTCCGCAAGGTGTTCGAACGGTAAGTTTTCCACAGTCGAATTCACCGCCACTTCGGTATCGTACTTTTGCTGCCTCGTTTACCAACTGATCATAAATCGGTCATTAATAATATTAATTTCAAATAATATTAAACGATTTGTTATGAAAAATATTTTTTATAATTTTTTTCTTACATAAAAATTGATTTTAAAATAATATCAATTTTTTTTTACCTGATCGAAGGCAGGGAAGATATAATCTGCAAATTGTATTTCAGCGATCGCTGTCGCGCCTGCATTCGCCAACCCTATACCAAATCCGACGATTCCTTGCTCGCAAAGCGGCGTATTGAATACTCTGTCTTTTCCGAAACGCTTTTGCATTCCCATTGTGCATCGAAAAACTCCACCAAAAGCAACGTCTTCACCAAAGATCACTAGAAAATTTCATTTTTACTGTTTTAAGCACATTATATCAATTTATTTCTGTTTTTGTTAATTAAACTTAGAATTGGTAAAGTTATCTTACACGTTCATGAATATTATTTCATAGTTTTCTTTGTAGAAAGTACAAAAAATTATTTTTTCTATTTTATGTATGCGTGCTATGAAGAAGTTTAAAATTTTTAAGAGATCCATCGATATTTCTGTAATTTAGTGAGTTAATGAGTTAGTTCTGAAATAAAACATAATTCGCGATGATAAGAACGTTTTATAACTGTCTACACTCATAGTGAGTAATGAAATTTACATTTATTTATGAATGGAAATTAACAAAATAAACATTGAATGTTTATTATTAGTTATATTTAATTTGAAAACAAATAAAAAATTCTTTAGGTTTTCACTTAAATTGTAGTCGTATAAAAAATCCCAAATGTCAAGCTTTTTGACGGAATGTCCAATAATATGAAAAAGCAACGCAAGTGTTCACACAAATACGTACATATAGAACAAGTGACTATATATTATGAAAATACGTTATCACCTTGCGCGACCCGATAAGATAAGAGAATCTGAAATTTTACGAAAGATCAACGGAACATTACATAGATGGAGATGAAACTATTCTAAGCCCACGAGAAAAACAAATTTTTTTGTAAACTTTTTGTAAATCAATAATTCGCTGATTCAGTGCGAAAAATAAATAATTTCTGTTCTTTGACAGTTAAAATCTCACCAGCGCTTGGATCTTTTTCCATTGCGATTCCGAGAGCGTTGTTTATCGCTTGGAACATGTTCAACCGTTCGGTTTTGCCTGCGAGATCATCAAAATTAAAACCAACAATAAGATCAGAAAAAAATTATAATATCAATTATTGAATTCGAATAAAATGTCTCAGAAAATTGAGTGAAAAATTTCGAAAAATTAAAAAATTTGTTTGATACGATTCAAGACTTCTTTCTTCTATCAGAAATAAATTACCGGTGTTTTCGCCAGCTTTATCCGGTATGAACGTAAAATGTAATCCACGTTTGGCATTGTCGATGCCAGCGGGAAAATAAATCGAGGCGGATCGTGGCCGAGCGCGACAAGAGAACGCGCACAACTTACTGAGAATCATGATCGACGAATACTAGCGGCACTCTCGTCGAAATAACAGAGCCGATATATTTCGAGCGTTTTGAAATATATCCGTCGGATGAACCATTTACATACAATGTGCTGTTGACCTCTTTCACAATCAGTTTTTTATTTACATTATATCAATTCACATTTACGCTCGAATTATTTAATTTTAATTACACAATTACATAAATAAAACTTTATATTATATTATATTCAAAATATTAAAAACATTTTTTATAAATTTCGCAATTTTTTTTTCCTCATTTTTATTTCTATCGAAATTGACGATGCAAAAGTTTTAAAAAATTTTTAACTGAATGAAATAAATAAATAAAAATAAGTGACGAATAATAAATGGGAAAATTCATGAAAAATATAATTCCAAATACCTAATTTGTAAAAATCATTATTTGTTATTAGATGTAAATTTTAAAAGCTAATAAAAGAAATATTATGCAAAAAATTTTGAAAAAATAATTTTCTTTATTTATAAATATACATTAGATATTGTATTTTTTCCTTGACATTCCTTGTCGATGTGCGGTTGACTTCGAAATACAATCTCTAGAACAATTTACAATTCACGTTTTTGCCCGCATGGTCGCGCTGGGTGGGGGAAATTCTCCCCTGCGACTACGAAACGTCGTCATGGAAACGAAAGTTGGCGTCGATGCAAACTAACGCCAACGATATCCGAAGAAATGTCAGTCCGGCCGCGATGGGCTCTGCGCGTTTTTCTCAGTGAAATTAGCTCGAAAATTATTTTTAAGGAGTATTTAAATTATATTAATTAAATTTTGTAAAATAAAATAAAAATGGTTCGCATGGATTGGGATCGAATTTTGGCCATCAAGGCCGAATCCTTGACCGACGATGAGATCGAGGATTTATTTCCTATGGTGATAAGATGCGATGTCGATGATATCGAGGATGTAAACAATCTCCGGGCTATCATGAAACTTTCACAGGAAATGCTACAGCACAAGGATAATCAGGTTTTTGATTTTTTTTAATTTCGTTCATTGCAAATCACTTGAAATTAAATAATTTTTTTATTATGGGTTATTTTTTATTACAAGTTGTTTCTAATGTGTTTCATTCAAGTTCTTTCGTTTAATTACATCTGAATTTAAAAAAAATTATAAGAAATTTTTCTTAAATAAAAGTTATGGCGCAAAAATTTTTTATTTTATTTTTTTGACAAAACATTTTTAAATTAAAATTTTTAAGGTTGAATCTTTACTACTGGAGTGCGACGAGTTGAAAGAAAAAGTATCTTCTGCTCAGCCTGTACCAGTCAAACGTCAAAAAAAGCGTGAGTCATTTTAAAATAATCAACAATATTATCTTAACAAAATTCCATTAATTAATCATAAATTTTGAACTACTGGGATTTTATTAATGTCACATTATTATTAAATTTTCAGCCATAATTCACGAAATAGTGACATCAGATGACATCGAAAGAGACGACGAAATCAAGGTAAACTTACTCAAAATAATTTTAAAAAATTATTAACATTTTTGCTTGTGTATTATTGAATTTTTTTTTTTTGACAGCCCGGTGTTTCGATGAGCGAGCACTATCGAGACACAATGAATACGACCAATGACAAAATTAAAACTCTCTTACAAGAATTGGAGGTTCGTGTATAGGATTTGATCATTTAGAGTTTATGGATTTTACAATTTGTGATTTTTTAATCACATTTTTTTTTAGAGTCTTGAAGAAGAAAACGATACGCTGAAACAAAAACTAGAAATACTGAAAGAGGAAATGGAAGATGCGACCGAAAATATGGACGAGATAACCGAAGAATTGGAACAGCTCAGAAAGGAAAATAATTCTCACAAAGGCAAGAGACATAATTTATTTGAATTCTTGTCATTACGGTGTGTATTAAAATGAGAGTGGTTTTTTTATATCAAATTCATTATCATTTTGTGTGCACAGAGGAAATTGAAGAGTTGCAACGAGAGAATGAGGCCATGACGACTGAATTAGAAGAATTAAAGAAAGAATTTTCAGAAAGAGGTAAAACGAGGGACGATTTTAGTTCAGTGATCGATGAAAAAGTAAACGAGTGGAAAGTGAGTCTGTTAATTTTTCAAAAACAATTCTCTAGCACAGAAAAATATCGATACCTAATTTCTATTCGAATTTTGATTCACTTTGTTTTTTACTATTTGTTTTGTGTACAAATTTTCAATTCTCGTTCTTCAGATAAAAGTAAAGGAGAGAGATTCCGAAATATCTCGTTTGAAAGAAGAATTATCAGAAGCTCTAGCTCAGTCAATGAGATCACTTAACGAAGAGAACAAAGCAGAAATCATTTTGTTGAACGAAGAAATTGAAGAAGGGAAGAAAATTATCGTTGATCTTCAAGAAAAATTGCTGATAGCAGCGAGCGAGTTGAACGAGAGTGCAGCTGTGATCGAAAAACTGAAGAACGATGCAAAAAGGTACCAAATAAATTTAATCCTATTTAATAAAAAAATATTTTTTTTATACAAAAATATCACACTATATTTGTTTTTATAAATTTTCCAGACTGAATAAAACGGGAAGAAGAAAAGAGCAGAGAGATTTGCTGAAAAAAGTTCAGGAAGCGAATGAAAGGATTTCAAGGCTTCAAGATTCATTGAGGCAAGCCGAGAACGAATCGACTCTGAAAAGTGAACAGCTGTGTCAGGTTTTGATCGACTTGAAGAAATTTGAAGACCGAGATCGCGGTCTCGCCGAAACGATAAAAGAGGCCAGGGAACTCAAAGAAAAGTTATCGTCGAAGCAAAATCAAGTCAAAGAGCTCATAAATGTCATCAACAACTTGGAAATGTTGAATTCTTGCAGAGAAATGCAAATACTTGCACTTCGGTGAATAATTATTTATTTAATCCTCAAAATTATTTCAACAAAATGTTTTTATATTTTTAAATATAAAAAATTATTTATTTTTCTCCAAATATTAAATTTTTTAGAGAAAAACTCGGAATTCCTGAGGACGAAGAAATTTCGATCGACCACATCGCTCTGAAGAGTCAGGAGGACGCTCGACTGCGTCACGAATTGACGAAAAAGAACGAAGCTCTGGAGCGGCAAAATTTTGAAATGAAGTCAGACGTGAGTAAACGACTAAAAAAATTGTATCCATGAAATTTACATATTTTTTCAAATAAATGATTTAAACACACAGATTCGAACGTTGCGTTACAAATTGAACAAATTAGGAGAAAAAGTATCGACGAGTGGCCACGAATTTATTGATTCAGTTGATGCCCCTCGTCCCAGAAAAAAGACAAAATATCGTGGAATCGTTGACGAGGAAATTACAACTATCAGGCAAAGAGCAGAAATCGACGAAATGACAGATAATGTTAAAATCGTTATCGAGGAGAACGAGGCCCTGAGGAGAGGAATGCACGAAATTTTGGACAGTATTCGTGACCAGGATGGTGCTTCTATTATTTATTATTTAATGAATTACTTTTATTGTTTTCATGAATTTTATTTAAATTTGAATTTAAATTTGCATTTGCTGATAATTATTGTTAATTAGAGTGATTTTTTAAAATTAATTCAGGCAAAAGCGAAGTTGAAGTTCATTCCGAAATTTTGGAAAGGTTACTAGAAGCTCTGGACGTTAGACACATTTCCGGCTGGTATCATCCAGCTATGAGACTTCAGGAACGTCTAAATGTCGTTCAAGGAAGCAACGCGGAACTTCGGTCACAATTGAAACAAATGAGGTTAGTTTTTTCTTATAATTAGTCTCTTCATTCTACATTTTTGATTATTGTAAAATATTTTTAATTTCAATAACTTAAAAATTATTTATTATTTTTATTGAAATATCTTTTTATTTTGAAATATTTATGTCAAACATTATCACAAAGTTTTATTGAATTGAAAAATGAATCTAAATTTATTCAGATCAATTTAAATAAAAATAATTATTAATAAAATTTTTTTTTATAATAGTATTACAGTTCAAATTAAATAACATTAGATTAAATTTTAATTTAGGAAAGAGTTACATCGCAAAGACATTTTGCTCCGAAAACGTTTTCCAAATGACGATATTCCGGCTGAAAAGTTGAGCTCCGATGACAACGAGATTGAAGATTCAAAAACGAAGGGAAACGAGCGCTCGGAAAATAATCGTCAAGAATTGGAAAATTGTATAGAGGAGAAAAATTCCCTAAAACGAGAGAACGAAGAACTTCGAGAAAACGTAGAAAAAATGTTAGCGAGACTGGAAGTTTTTGAGCGAGATTTACAAATTTTAGAATCAAGCGAAGACGAAATAAAACGCGAATTTGCAGAGAAAATTCGAGAAAATGCGGAGTCGGCGCTCCTCGTTGTCACAATGAGAAGAAAATGCTCGACAATGGAAAATCTTTTGAATCTCGAATCAACGAGAAATTACGAGATGAGAAAAGACTCAATCAACACGGAAAATGCGTTGAGGAAATTTCTCGCTGATTTAGAAAAAAGAAACGAAATTTTGAGCAACGAGCTCGCGACGCTGCGCAGCAATTTGTCAAATTCCGTGAGCTCGATCGAATTCAACGAGCTCAGAGAAAAATACGAGGAAAATTGCATCCGTCTGAGAACAATTTACGAACTGAAAATCGCTGAAAAACCGACCACGATGTCAGGAGAAGATTTTTCAGAAAAAACAGACGATATGAATTCTGAAAATGAAAATATTGTTTCGAGGCTCAAAAAAGTTAATTCAGAGTTACAAGAACAATTGGTGAGTTTGAGTAAAAAGTTTTTCGGTGAAGTGGAAATATCGCCGAGGGAGAAAAAAGACGACGGAAAAATTGAAAGTGAAAAATACGAAGAAAAAATTCGAGATTTAATTATTGAGAACAAAAGTCTTTCGAGAAAATTGGAAATTTCTTGTGAAGAGATTGACATGCACTCGACCGCAAATTCTCTCAAGATTTTTGAGCTTGACAATCTTAGACATCAGATTCTCGATTTGCACGCGATCAGCGAGGACAAGGAAACGATTGCGCGTTTGGGCTTTGAATTGAACATTTGTAAGAGTAACGAGATCGAATTGACAAAGAGAAAGGTTCAGCTGGAAAATGAAATTCTTCGATTACGAGACGATCTCGATACTGCCAACAAATCGGTTGACGAAACGAAAACGCAATTGCAGGATTGTCGAAAAATTTGCTCAAATCGTTGCAGGTAAATTTTAATAATTTTAAAAACTCAACAAAGTTTCGTGCGAAAATCTAAATTATTTTGACTTTGTGATTTTTCTATAATTGCATTCCAAAAATTGAACAATTCCAATTGAATTAAGCCAAAAATTCCAATAATTGAATTCCAAAAATTGAATAAAATTTTCGGTAGTTGAATATTTTCATTTTATTGCTATCATTTATAGGATTGACAAAAAATTTGTTCGTAAAATTTCCCTTACAAATATATTGATCGAATTAAATTTCTTTTCATTTCATGATCGCAATTTTTTTTTTTTCGTAATCCGAACGAAAACTTTTTAATTCAACACGTTCCAAAATTAAATAATAAAATATTATCAAATGTCCACAGGAGTTATGAGGAAGTGATCGATTTTTTGCGCTGCCAGTACGCGGGTTCGACGTCTCTGACGTCTCTCTCGAGATTCGACGCGATGCTGAGCAGCGTCGTTGAAACGCGGGCAGAAGCTGAGAAACAATTTCAAGAGGCGAATTCATTGAGAGAGAGTGCCAAGATGCATCAGGATTTATTAACAGATCGATTAGAAATCGTCGAAAGACTGAGAGATGTTCTCGAGGAGCAGATCGGTACCAGCGATCTGGACACTCTGATGCAGAGCTTTTCAGAAAATTCTCAGTATAGCTTAAATGTAAGTAAATTTGACCTTATGAAAATCTATTTGAAAAAGTATCATGTACGATTTTTTTCGTGTTTTTTAAATTTAGATTTGTATTGCAAAAAATAACGAATATTTTTTTATTTTAAAGTAATAAATGAAAAATATATTAAGGTGATATGGCTATGGTTCGATTTTCTACTTTGAGATCCAAAAGAATTAGACAATATAAAGATCATTGAAATAAAAACGGTGTCCGAATTTCTTCAAGATTCACCACGTAGTTTTTCAGATATTAATTATTTTAGATCGATGATTTTACACGCGGCCATATGGCCGAGCCACAGTTAAACACGAACATTGATGAAAAAATCAATATTCAAGATTACTTCAGAATTTAAATTTGTGTGCAACTGGTAAAATAACTT
>JAPYYX010001260.1:0-28365 GCA_030522605.1 Cremastinae sp. B BG-2022a | reverse complement strand
ACGTAAATAAATAAAAATAAAATTTATAATTCGCCAAAGAGCCCTGCCAGCCGAAGGACCACGGCCGCGGCAGGTGAGGGAAAAGAAATCCCGTCTCAGTGTCAGAAAATTCGTGGCAAAACTCGAAGAGACGGGATGGACCATCTGAATTTCCGGTCTGAACCTTTCTCGAAAAATTGCTTTCAGCGAGGTCACAGAAAAGTGTAAAATGATTTTTTATCGATTTCTTCGGACTTCAATTTTGTTCGATGATTTTTTTTCATGATGGATTTTTTATTTCTATTGATCTGTAAAAATGGAGCTATGAAAATGGAAATTTTTTGAATGAAAATAATTAGTTTTTCAATTTCGAAATCTTATTTAGAAATCTAATAGAAAGATTTACTTAAATTACAACTTGAGCCAATCGTAAGATCTATTCACATTTTTTTGTGTGCTTGCAGTGTGTCATTTTGAAATAAAATGCTGAGGACTGAAAGTGCGGAATTCATGTTATAATATCATACTCGATAGTAGTACACTTGGCTGAGAGCAATCTACAGTCTTGAGTGGATAGGAATACAAGAAGACGCTTAATCCTTTGTCATGCAAAATATGCGGAGTGAAAACTTCGAAACGTCTTCTTACATTCAACGCCTGAGGCGATTCTTCTCCGAATGTGCTCTGCCACGCAGAACCTCTAAATTCGGCCCCGTTGGTACCTTCCAATTAAGATCTCGAAACCATCGTTCTCGACATTAAATTCACTCTGCTCAAAACTAATTTTATTCCCAAAAGTATTATTATTCGAATAAAATATTCGCTGGGAAAAAGTAAAAAAGCACGAAATATGAAAAAAAGTGTTAAAAATTATAAAACAAAAAATTGATCAAATCTAGAATTATATCAAGAGGCAAAAATTAAATTTTTATCCTTGAAAAAGACACGAGCAACAATGAGCGAGTGTGATCTTTACCTTTGTAACCTACGAGCTTTTTCTTTTCCTCTCATTTTTTTTCTGTCCCCATTTTTTTCGGTTCATTGAGGAGAAGGCTCAGTGACTCGAGTCGAAAGTCTCTTTTGCCCCGATGGACAATCGATGTCCTTGAGAGTACGCACGATCCGAGTTTTTTTACGAGACAAGAAGCAGTGACCGAAAATATCAATTTTTTTTTCGCATCATACTCGAATGATCTGGAAACCTTTCTCGATCATATGTATTAGCAAAAACTTTTCTTTAGGGAATGTAATATAAAAAAATGAATTACATTAAAGACTCCCTTAACGCAAGATTACTTTAAAAATTTTTTTCTATTGATAACATGTTTAAATTTGAAGATTAATGTCAAAAATAGAAATAATTTTATTTTAAATTAGCCGCACCCTGCCACGCGTTACTGTTGCTCAATTTAAATTTAAAATAAACAAGATAAAGAACCCTTTTCTAATATGAAGCAGACGCTAATGGTATTGGCACGGGATACCCGTGCATCGATTTTTTTACCGGTCCTCTACACATAAAAAATATACAAAATACTTCAGCTCTCAAAGGCAACGTTGTATTTATGTACATATTTCAAACCATTCCGAACATCTAATGAACGCATTATTTTTACCTCGTTTTAAAGGGAACTTTCAAAATAAACATAAATAGTTTAATTGAAGCAAACATAGAAAAGAATGTGAAAAATAGAAAAAACTGCATGACGTTTGAAGTTTCGCTTTTGATGTCTGTTGCCAAGTGTAAAAAGAACGGTGCGTTACACCGGGTTACAACTTTGTTGACGAGGCTGGTTCGTCCGAGTCTTTCGCAACCGCAACTGCCAACTCCAGTGAAACGGTACGCTGGGGATTCTTTGGAACGTGCCAGGCGCACGAGGCTGCTGAAGTGATAGAAGAGAAAAGGCACGAAGAGCGCTCAACGGAGAGTGCGCGCGAGCGTTTTCATTTTTTTCCCCCCCTTTCTCGGAACGTCGAGCGTTCGAGGATCGTTTAGGTTCGCTGGAGAAAAACGAACGAATCGTCGTTTAAGTACGCAGTAGATACAGCTGGATTTTACAGTACGCGGAAAGGAAACAAGAACGAAAAAAAAGAAGAAGGAGCTGGAGGAAAATGAGCTTTCAACGGCGGCTTTAAATACGAGCGAAAATAATGCAATAAAAATGCGACTGGCAAAGAAAAGCGAGTTGTAATTTAATATGTAAAACAATGTGACTCCGTTCCTTTTTGCTTCGGGGATTTTTACGCGCGCATATATGGAAATGCATAGACCCATCTGAAATTTAGAACGAAACGAGCGCTTTGCCACGAGTTAATGTCGTAAAGTGAATTATGACTCGAACGTTATTTCCTCGACATGGCTTGGCTTCGCGATAACTGCGCGGACCAACTTTTCGTTACATCTCACTCAATCCATTTTATTTTTGTTAAGCTTATTATTTACCTCGTACCAGTGGACACTTCAATAAAAAGTATCAAAAATAAATCTTCTTCGAAGTAGCTTCGCATTTGTTTTATTGCATACTTTTCGTTCTATGTATACAACCAAAGTATAATGTTCCTTATACACACGATTCTTAGAATATTTTAAATATATTCCCGATACATGAAGTTTTACCTTTTCGTCCTTTTTTTATCAAAATTCAATATCAATTTTTCGTGAAAAGTTTTCAATACTCAGAAAGAAATTTTTGCAAGGCTAATAGTTTCGTCACCGAAAAATCAACGAGAGAGAACGAGATTCGAGGACAAATGTAGTCGAGAAGCTCCAACCGGGAGAATTTGCATTCCACGATCTCGAATTATAGAGTAGCGAAGCGCTCTTGACGATGAAAGACAGAGAGAAAGAGAGAGAGAGAGAAAGTGAAACGATGGAAGGCTGCAAAAGCTTTAGAGATCGTAAACTGGAAATCTTTAAAGCGAGGGGATCCGCGATGCGATACGCCTATCGCTGTTTTTTTCCGCGAGATCATTCTCCTACTTTTCCTTTGATTCATTTTCACGTGGCCCCTCACTGAAATGTGATATCGCTGGAAAATTATGCAGCATCTTCAACTAAAATAGAAACAAACACTCTACACTGTATATGAGACCGAGTTATAAAATCGTGTCGTATATTTTCTTATACCACGTCAAGTTTCTCTTTCAAATGAATTAAACAAGTAGAAAATCGAGCTGAGGGTCAAGTATATCCATTTTTAATCAATAAATAGTATGAAAATTGTTAATAAATTCATATGAAACTTCTAAATATCATTCTAATGTAAATGACCTCAAAATAAAAATAAAAGTATGGTCATCTTTTGTTTTGTAATATAATAAAAATAAGTACACACGGAAGGTGCAAAATGCGCATTTAATCTTTATTTATTTAAATTTAATCACAGCTCGACGATGACGATTTCAAGAAACCCATAAATAAACTGTTTCTCGAAAATGTTGTTAACGGAAGTAGTGGGTTTATAAATTCACGAAAGAAATAGCCAAAATTCTTTGAGGGCGATTCAGCCAAGTAGGACGTTCCGTCTGACAATTCGGTGAAAAATTTCATGTACGGACTAAATACTGTTGGTATTAGAAAACTCGAACATATTATTTATATAAACGAGAGATTCGAAAGCCCTGTAAATTGTTCGAGTCCCAGATCTCGATTTGCAAAGCTTCGGGACTGAGTCGCACATCGATGAACACGCGGGTAAGTGTACATTTATAATTACATTCGTTGAGGCAAGTGGGTGCGATAAATCATGAAGTTTCGCGCTTCTTGAAGAGAGCGCTTTAGCGAGGATTTTCTTTTCTCGCCGATAGCCACCGCTCTTCGCGGTTCAACCTCACGCAGCTTCGAATGATTCATCTCGCGTTTCTAATTCGAACGTCCTCACCGCTCTAATCGAAAAAAGGCGTATATTTATCAATCCGAGGTTATTATTTGACCAGAATCCGCGCCCTTTTCATTCGATTTCATGCTAGACGAGACTCGACTGTATACACTCGCGAAAATCTTTCCCCCCCCCGTCAACGTGTCTTTGTCCGTGTGCCATATTCGCGCGCTTGGCCTCTCGACTAGACGTATAAATTAGACTTTAGTTATGTTCATCCAGAATCGTCCTCCTCGTGAGAGATCTTTTTGTGCTGCGAGAAGAAAATACACACGCTCATAAACACACGAGAATATTCGCAATTCAATCGCAAAGCCTCTCGTTGCTCCTCATCGCCGATAAACTTTTGATAAATATTTGCAAATATTATATCCGCGTTTACCTTCCGCCAATTATTTTCTTTTGTTAATAAACAGAGAAGCGTGTTTATATCCATCCACGATCTATGAGTATAAATTTAAAGAGCGAACTTTGCCAAGCGTGGCATGAAACCAAGAATCTCGACTGGTCGGTACATTGAACGTGTAGGAGTAATTCAGCTATGTATTCAGTCTCTCGCACACAACCTGAAGCGCCTTAATCTTTGATTTACAATCTCATCGTTTTTCAATCGCACTGACACGTGTTCGCTGATGATGAACCGACGTGTTTATAATTACGCACGATGAAGATCCAAATACACAAGACGAAAATGTTAACAATAATAATTTTTGCCTCAGAAATCCCTCTCGTCAATCGACGACAGGGATATTTTTTTTATGAAAAAAATTAATAAATTTTTTCATCCATTCGTTGCTGAATTTCATGATAAAAATTCATTCTGTGAATTAAACAAAGGTCTTGCTGAGTGACTTGACAGTTCTTTGTACCGGTAATGTAAAAAGTATTCAAAAAAAGGGTAAAAATATATTGTCACGAATCTTTGTGGAGGAAAACTCGTCGTTGAATCGAATGCTCGCCGATGCGAAAAAAGTCAGACTGCTTCATTACACGCTGGCAAATGTCAACGCCGTGTCGTGCAGGGTAGAAAAAAATTGTACGCATTTTTTTCTACGGATACCAGGTAAAAAATGATCCTTCGGTTCGAGCTGGCTATTTTTATTCGCGTCAGGGACCGAGAACGTGCGTCTGACAAGTATAAAAAAGGGACGTGCAATTTTTTTCGACATCGTGTTAAAACAAAAAAGAATAATGAAATATAAAAACAACCATCAGTTAACAAACTTTTTGGAATTTCACTATAAAAATTCACACTCATGGAGAATAAGGGAGAGAAAAAATTTTTTACGTCAATTTCACGAGCAAAATTGATTTCATTTGGAAGTTGAAAAGAGAAGAAAAAAAAATATCATATATACTCGCAGAAGAATACGGACAAGAGGCGTCCATATTTAATTACACGCTCCATTCGTCTTCCTTTTCACTTCTTTATATCAGTGGAGGAAATACCGGAGGCAGTTCTGATTCCTTTTGTTCAAATAATATATTCCCGCGAGAATTGTGAAATTGGGTGAGGTGAAGAGAGAGAGAGAGGAGGTGGAGATCCAAGTTATATAACCAAAAAGCGAAATAGACATTTGTGCGCTTTGGTATACGCTTTCGCTAGTCTCTCTAGAGCTTGAAATATTTGGCGTTAATTAGGCAACCGGTGAGGTTCGTCTCGAAGAGGGATTCACTCTCTTTCTACTCTCGTTCTCGCGCACACACAGAGGTAAGCAGACAGAGATAAGACGAGAATCTGGTGCGTTTTGTACCTCTCTCTGCTTCTAACTCTACGATGAAATTCATTACTTGTCGTGCGCCATGACGGACAATGCGAAACGACGACAAGCCTCGTCCAAGTTTCCCGTACTCGCGAACGTTATTAACGTTCCCGAGTGTACCAAGTGCGATAAAATATACGTAATATCGAGAACTTGAGAGCAAAAGGGCAGATGATTCGAGCAAGGACGATCCCGAGCCGAGTCCTCTCCAAACTTTGAGACGAACCGCGCTCTCGCGTTTCCCGCTAACCGCAGAAGAAAATGCCACGCTACGCTGACAGTCTTCTTGTCCGAGTTCCTTGTCATCGCAGAAAGCTCGACTAACCGCTCTCTTCCGCCATGACAGAACGGAAAGTCTAGGGAACGGTTAAACTGGGCATTCACCTCTTCCTTGCACTGTCTGCGAATCTCCTCAACATTTACCGTAAAATTAAAATCGGGTGGATTTTATTATAAAGTTGTTATTTTTTGTAATTTAGAGATATAAAAAATTATTTTAGTTTTTAAATTTATCTAAATGTTTGCAAATTAAAATTTTACAAATTTTTTGTCGCGAATCGAATATATTAAAAAAATTGTGCGATTCTTTTTAATAAAATATTTTAGAAATATTTTCTTTCAACGTGTTTAATAATAGTTAAAAAATCGCAGGGTCGTCTGATGTATTAAATATCTCCTTATCGTTGAAATAAAAATGTGAATTATGAGAACGGAGAGCGTTCATCGTCTGCCGTCCCTTTTGGACCTCAATCAGTCTTATTTCCTCGTTAACCCTCATCCCAGCAGCGGTTGATCCACGTGTCATGGAAAGAAGACGGAGAAAATTCATACATCTAGCTTTAACTTCAGCCGAGGTTGGATTCTTTAGCTCGAGCTGAGCCTCCTGAGAATGCAGAAACCCAAATTACTCTTACTTTTTCATTCGATCTCCGTATATACGAGTGGGATGTCGAGGCTACGTATATAATCTGCAAATATTTATTTCCTCGCATCAAAGGGGGGACGCACGACAGGGGAAAATTCGCCGATGAATCTTCTTTTTCCACCAGATTCATTTTGACACCGAAATTTCAATGTCAATATTTTTAGGGACAGTCGCTCTTCGTCCGATACGTTCGGTCATTTAATTTTAAGATTGAGCAAGGCCTGTGCAACGCGAGAGCTTACGTGTACGAGAAATGCGACGCACGACAGACTCAGCGACGATTGACTGGTCATCGATCGTCGCGATGACAGCGAGTACAAACGACAATGACTCGCTGGTTAAAAATAATTTTGCAATCCCCGTCTTGCTCCATTAATTTCTAATTTTTCTCATTCCTTTCTATCACAAAAAAGATCTTCAAAATTTTAAATGTCTGTTCGAATGGAAAATAAGAATAAAGAAAATTGACGAGACCGTTGTTAGGCCGAAAATATACATAATTAAAGTCTAGAACGAGTGTTTGGAGTGTACGTTCGAGAGAAAAACGAGAGGTTCGCGGAATTTATCCACACTGAGAGGAGTGAAGTAAAATTGGAGAAAGAATAAATGAGGAGGGAGAGTTCCGGATGAGAAAAAACGTTTAAGAGCTCGAGATAGTGAGAGCAATTAAGACGACTTGTGTCCTTCGTCACCGTCACCGAGACTTTTGCCCGGATTTAATTTTAAGTTATACCAGTATTCTGCGATGCCCAGCTGTTGACCTCCTTCGGCTGCAACCTGACGCGGTAGATAAGTAAAAAAAGAAATGTAAGAAAAAGAACGGAAGAGAGAGAAAAAATGGAGAAAGAAAATCGCCTGGGAGTGAGGTCGGGGAACGAACGGGTCACCGACGTCGCGATGAATAAGGAGCGAAAGGCTTCGCATAAAAAGCTTCGAGTTCGGATTAAAACAGTATGGAAAGCCGCTAGGATATGCCCATCCGTAGTCGTTTGTCTTCTTCATGAAAACTTTGCGGTATATTTTCTTCATCATTCTTTCTTACACTTTTCATATAAAGGGAGCACATAAAAATGAGAGAAACGCAGATGCACCGGAGAATGTCCGAGAGACCAATTTTACTTTTTCTCCTTTTATCCTTCCTTTCATCTTTCATTTTCATAAAAAAACAATTCATTTCATATCGAACTTTTCGTCTCAATTTAATCCACGGTTCATAAATGGATGCGAGTTTTACGCCCAGGAAGCGAGTCCTTGAAAATCGAGGGCAATCGCATGTAAAGTATATGGTGAACGAAAAAAGTTTGACTTTTCATTAAAAATTTGCGAAACGCTCGGAGAATTGTTTCTGCCACGAATTCCCGGGTCAACGATTTTAAACTTTTAATTAATATCTTCCGTCATGATTTCACCATTATATTCAATAAAACAGAACTCGGATTATGATTCGAAATGAAAGGAAAATAATTCGCTCCCTCGGAAAGTTTGAACTTTTCGAAAGAGTCTGTCAGTCACCGTCACGTTGATTTTTCATCGGAGTTCACTCTGTCCCGTTGGACGGCGTTCCTCAATTCTCTCGAACTGTTTAGAAATGTCATACGGAACGAAAATTTTCTCTTTCTGTCGAGATCAAAGAGCTGAATTCTCTCTCCGAACGATTTTCGACTCGAGGAACATTTTTTCAGGTTCAACGATTTGAAAAAAAAAAGAAAATGTTCGGAGTTATGAAATAAGTTCCGCTAAGCGTGATGGGAAGAATTTATCGATAAAAAGAAAAACTGAACAAACAAAATTAACAACAACGAGCAAATTGAAAGAAAATGAGATTAAAAAAAGAAAAAAAGAGAGCAAATGGATTATCGATTCGATCGATACTCCGTACTCTGTATCGTGAAGACAACCTTGAAGTTCGGTCGCGTAAAATGAGCAAGAAACAGAAGAAGGAGAGAGAAGGCGTCTGTTACGTAGCCTGTGAAAAATATTTGTTTTCGTAGATGAGTCAGTGTTGGAAACACGAGCTCATAGAGACGTTGGAATCTGCGTCAAGTTTAAAAAGCTGGTACAAAAAACTACACACTCGTGTCTGTTTGCTCAGTAAAACCTTGAGGAGACCGTAATGATGTGAAATATGAAAATTTGATGACTATAAACGTGACGGAAGTTTTGGGCGAGGGGTAAAAAATGGATAGCGAATCACGAGGCTCGGTGAAGCCCAATTTCACGAGTAAATCGAAATAAATGATTTCATCTTGTCAAGAGCGACCGGAGAGCACCTGTTAACTGTAAATCCATTCATTTTAGCGCGCTCTTCGTGTCACGCGAGTCCTCTATTATAGTGGAAAATAACAAAAGAAGAAGCAACAGAAGAGGGGAAAAAGTTATATGGAAAAAGGAATATGCACCGAACGGCATGATCCGCCGTCTGCTCAACTGGCGACTCGAATAAATTTATCTCTTCAATCGTGCAACAAGAAAAGTGTCTCTCTTTCTTCTGTACTGGCAGCCAGAGGAGGAGGACGAGGAGGAGGAATCACGGTCTCGCCAAAATTCACGAAATTCAAAACCGCGTAAGTGCATCACTGACTAAAATAACAGTTCGTAATTTTATACCCGAGTGCGATGGGGAGGAAATCCGATGAGGCGTGTGTGGAAAAAAAATATGTTTAAGCAGAGAGTCCGGAATATAAAGAGCCGAAGAGACGATCAAGAGTCCGATGCACTCGCGACACACGTCGATATTGACTTAGCTCTTCATAACTCGGAAATATCATTGCGACGTGCGGTGAACGGTCAATGTACCCGAAAAGATTTAACAAAAATTAGCGTAAAAAGCGAACGGAATCTCCGCATTTCTCTGGCAAGAAGAGTCTTTCGCACGTCACCGCCTTGTCATTCCTCTTTCAAATGAACGAGCACATTTTTCGTTGAGTGTAAAATAAAATGTACAAAGTACATTGATGCAGGATTTGCATTTTTTCTTCCGAGTTGCATTTTTTTCTCAATGAAACGTACGCTCGCTACTTACTGGCATTTTATCTCGATCCGAATTTATTATGAAGCTATTTATGTAAAGTGTTTATTTAACAAAAATTTAACCGCGTATTTTTTGTAGAATAATACACATACGACTGGATTATCCTAAACTATTTCTCAAAGTCAGATGACATTTTTTAAGCAAAAGGATATTAAAAATATTTATAATTAATTAAAAATATATGAACTGCGAGGAATTTTTTTATTGATAGACGCAGGAATGTGAGATTAGATGAGGAAAAATATGGTAAAGAGAGAGAGCGAGAGATAAGAATGGTGACTCCTCGAAGGTATTTATACATATTTCTGGAAATTCGCCAAGAGAGCTCGAACTCGGCCGTACGAGAGTAAGAAAAGAGAGAGAAAGAGGGGCAAAGATAACGAGATCTGACCATTCTTTTTCGTCGACGCGCATCAATGTGATTAAATGATTTTTTTTCAGCGTTAATTGGCGAGAAGCGTCACGTTTTTGGCTATAAACAAAGCGAGCTGGGAGTCGGGCAAATCGGAATGACGAGCTCGGGACCATTTCGAAGCGATCGAGCTGTTTCTCGGCACTCGACTCCGCGAAATCTCTCGCTCTCGGCGTACATTCATCGTGTTTTCCGTGCTCTCGATCCATCGGGCGGAGTCTCGGGCTGCTTTATTTGTCAAGCACTCGAAGCAATCGAGAAGCATTCGCCCCCGACGTGTTCAGCGCGGGAGCAGCAGCGCGACTGCCGTCAAGAGCGCGTGTGAAAGGCGAAATTGAAGAGAAGTTACGCGAGAGCTCGTGATGGCTGTGATAATGGCCAGGGTCACGGGCCTCGTCACATCACTTTCTACCCTCTCCTACGAATTTCTTTTCCCCATAACCCCTTTGTCCTTATTTTACAAACGGCACGCACTCGAGGACCCTTTCCGAGCGATTCTAGGCAAATTGTATACAAAAAGAGAGCAAAAAAAATCCAATCGAAGTTTGCAACTGTAAAATGGTGAGATGTTCGATTCTTTTCGCTAACACACTACATTAAGTTTAATATAAAAATTTAATAGGATTCACACTACTAAAAATTATTACGTATATTGAACATTCTCATCATCCAGATGGAGCGAAAAAATGCAATGTAAAGAATAAATTTGAAAAAAATGTATCATCATTATTTTATTTAAGATTTATTTTGTTTTAATATTCTTCATTTTTTTAACGACTCTGATCGCATTTATGGCTTCAAGGCGATTCTACAAAAATCCATATACGATTTTTTTACATATTTTATATGCATACATTATATACAAGCACAAAAAAATACAGACGAAATGTGCAGCTAAATTATATAGCATATATAAGCTCCTCTCTCGTTTTTTTACTCCCATTGTTTCTCACTGGGGCGAATTTTTCCGGTACGGAAAATTAAATTCTCGTGCAATACAGAATTTCAGATATATTTGCGTACGTGAAACCCGCTCTTTGTAGATGATGGCCCCAAGAATTGCCTTCGCTGTATATTAAAAAGCGGGGCGCGCATCGTTTCGTCGTCTCTGAAACGAGAAAACGATGACAAAACCGCCCCGAGGTGAGAGCGCACCGAAGCTACGCGCCAGCTGCCACCTTTCCTCCCCTCTCGAAAAATATTCCGCGCGCAAGAGAGAGAGAGAGAGAGAGAGAGAGAGAGAGAGTGTGTGTACACGCTTACACACGGGAAAGCGGAAATGAATCTCCTCGACGGGGGAGTGCTCGATACCGGAAGAAATTTCAAGCTGCCAGAGCCTCTACGGAGAAATAGAGCGAGAAAACGAATTGAGAAAAAGAAATCTTGTTGTCGCATCTATATACGAGTCTTTTTCCTCCCTCGTTCTCATCGATTTTTTCCCCAATGTCGCAACAACTTTCCTCACTCTCGTATACGCTACTTTATTTTCCTACTTTTTTAAAGAATCATTCTCATTTTCTTCTCTCTCTCTCTCTCTCTCTTATCGGAAAATCCGTCTAGCTCGATTTTACCGTTCTTCAATCCCGCTGTCGTCGGTTCGATTGAAAATCTTCTTTTTAAAAATTAGTTAAAACGTCATTGGTCCCAGAATTGTCTCGTTTCAATTTGGAATATAATACAAAGTTTTTCTCCGAGCGCTGTATATTACATGGAATAAAATAGGAGAGAGAGCCTGAGCGGAAAGCATCGCGAGAGTTTTCCACGATTCGTTGGGAATGAGGGAGAGTGCAGAAAAAAGAAATTGTCGAAGAAACTTGATCGACGGGAGAGAGCTTCGGATTCACGATGAACCGTGAAGAAATCGCGAAAAGTTCGGGCTGATCCGCGCACTTTTGTGCAAAGAAAAAAGAAACGAGAGGAGAGAGAAGAATAAGAAAAGAAGGTAAATCCGACACGTGACTTTTTTCTCTCCCCTTCCTCTGTAATTTTTTTTTCTCTCTCTCTCTCTCTCTCTTTATTCCCTGCTCTATCCCCGGTCACGTAATTCCCTCGAACGGCTTCGGCGGAAAGAAAGAGAGGCACGTCGGTAGACGATAGACGTTTGGATCCATGTTGCTCCGGCAACTGGTCCAAGGTGAAAGAATAGCCGGAAGAAACGTGCGCGCGTTTTCCAACCTCTGCTCACCCTCTTTCCTCCATCCCTCCCTCCCTCCTCCTCTCCTCCCTCACGCCCGTTGTGCCCTTGCTCCTTCCATCGAAGACGTCTGTATAGAGGGACTTTTCTTACCCTGCGGCGCGTTTCATCGCGAGTAATAGGTCGGCATAGCAACCGACGTTGAGACACTTCGCGAAAGCTTTCACTTGATACTCCACACGAATTACACTTTTTTTTCTTTTCATATTTTTTCCTTCCGTTATAACAATTTTTCATTTGATTTCTATTCAATCGATACGGTTACGAACATTTTCTTCTATCTTTGAAGCTTATATAAATTTATTGGATTTCGAGAGAGACGCTTTTTTCGAAATTAATTAAAGAATTTATCGTTTGGGTGAAAAAAATGATGGACACGCGTGTCAGGTAGGGACACAATTAGCGAGTTTCGACGGGCGCGAGACGCTCGATCGCTCTTCGATCTTTGCACTCCGACAGGCCTTTTCGAACTCTCTTGTACTATTTATAAACCTTCGAAACGCTTCTGTTCCTTTGCGCAACGTATATAAATATATCTCTATACGTATGCTTGCACTTGCAAAGTTAACGGTGGAACGAGAATTCCTATTCGGTATGTCGCTCGGGAGCGTCAAACGCGATTCGCACAGGTGATTGAACCAAAAATCGATTGTGTGTATCGTCACTTTGAAATTTTTGCTGATTCCCCACGAAATTGTCACTGAGCGGGGGAGCAGGATGAAACAATTGCGTGTCAAAAACGTGTCGAATCGGCAAATAAAAATATTGCCAATTCACATTTCACGCGGATCGAGAAAAAAAAAAATAGAACAATCGCGTATGGAAAATGAGAGGAGACGAAAAATGGAAAAATACTAGCAGCGTATTTTTCACTGTCTCGTTGACCTAAAATTCTTTTCCACAAAAATACATGTTTTTTTATATTGTACGAATATCGCGGAAAAAAGTAGCTACAAAAACTCAAGGGGGAAAAAAATGTCCTGCAGTTTTTTATTTCTCATTCATTTTTCGTCATTTAGTGGGTCGGAATTTTTCACAAAAATCGTTTGCTACGTAAGCCGCATGAATAATCGAAAAGGTGAGAGAAAGGAATGGAGAATAAAAGAGGAAAAAAAACGACGAGAAGAAGATGAGTTGGTGGTTGGTGTATAACGTCAGGTCGAATATCAAATTACCTTGTCAGACCTGAGACGTCGCCCGATCACTCGGCTGAGTCACGATCTTTTTCCTCTACTTTTTTTTCTCCACCCTGACCCCTCCGCCTCTTACCACGGTTATTGCAATAACGAGAATTCTCGAGACGACACATTTTTTTTTATCTTTCGTGACACTCTTTTCCTCCTCATTTTCAAAGCTCGATGTTCCACGAAAGTCTTGCTCGGTCTTTCCTCTATGTTGCTCCTCAACAGAGAGGGAATGAGAGACCGAAACTGATTCCTTATTTGACCAAAAAAATTCAAGATCGAGGATCAATCCCTCCCGATCACAAGCACCGTACCGATATCATTTAAAATCGCACCAAAACTATCCATCATTGGCATGACGAAAGAATTAATCACGCTCGAAAAATCAACACTCGATTATTTGTAAACACTGAATTCATAAAAACTCAATCGAACGAGAATGTCGAACAGAGATCGTAAGATCATTACGTTATCGATTTACGCGATCGTTCTCTCATCAGCGAGCGAGTTACGATTTAAGCGTAATTTTATCAAAGCGAAAAAAAAGTCACGTCTCGGAGCACACTTGAGAAAAAAAAAAGTGAGGAATCAAAACGCGCAGTGAAGAGAAAATGATCGGAAGCGAGGGGGAAAGAAAAAGGAGAGAACAATGAGAGAACGACGGACTCGCGTGTCGAGTGGGACGAGAGAGAGACGAAGAAAAGCCCGACGCGAGACTGAAATTCGGTCGTCGTCGACTCGACGGCTAAACCGCGTGTGATGATGCCAGTAGATAGTGCTGTGCTTGTCGCGGCGAAAAAGCGACGGCGGCGCTCTCCGTCGAGACGCCCACCACCTGTGCGGTTACACACATAAAGCCTTCACCAGTTTCTGCTTTTATCTCGTATTCTTCTCTCTCTCACTTTCTACCAGCACAAGCTCGCGACGAAGCCAATCTGACCCACTCGTTATTCCATATTCTTTCTTCATCCACCATCGTAAACAAAATATTTTTCAAGATTTTTCCATTATTAATTTGGACAGGCACGCGCAAACGTTGGAGGAAAATATAAAATTTTCCCATTATGAAAATTCCATTGATAGAATCGCGCACGTGCCGTTTCTCGGAACGTCAAAAATGCGTACACTTTATCCACGATTTTGAGATAATCGAGACGAGAGGCAGGAAAATGTTTGAAAAATCGCAGTTGGCGCAGGTCAAACGTAAGGTGATCAACGTGTTCTGTGAAAAGTCGCGTGCTCGAGCTTCTGTGTTCGAGAAAATACACGCGAAAGCGTGTATAAGTGAGAGACGAGGAGAAGCGTTTCTCAGCGCGTCGCGTTTAGAGAAAGAGAGAGAGACAGAGGGAGAGAGAGAGAGGAAAATCTATTTCGGTAAAACGTCGACAATGCGGCGTCGACGAAACGTCGATATAGGCCCGAGGATGTGCGTTGAGAAAACTCATGTGGAACAATTTTTGTCCCGCGTACGTCCATTAACTAAATTAATCTTCTATTCGCTCGTCTATTTTTCTCTTCGAAGCTCACATCGATAAATCATCACTTCGTCTGTTAATTATTTTTATAATTCAATATCGTATATTCGAATTTAAATATTTTCATTTCGGTTGCAAAATTATATTCGAAAAAATAATTTTCTGATATTTTTTCATTGAGAGTGGATTTTATTCTAAATAAAACAGGATGTCATCATTTCAAGCGGGGTTGATAAAAAATTCGTTCTAGTTTAAAAATGAGAACACAAAAAATGTTTTAGCGATGGAGGTCGCAGGAGATGCAACAAATCTAAAAATTACGCGGTTACATTGAATTATTTTCGATCCGTGTGTCTCAAAGTCCACTCTTAACAATATTACAGTCTCCGAGAATGATTTTATAAAAAGAAAAGAGATTTTTCCTTCAATTTGACACGGGGCTTTCTCTCTTTCTACAAATTGTCGTCTGACGTCACACGCGGGGTTGGAACGCCGTGTCTTTCGTGATGATCGTTAGCGACATGTGCGACACTTGTTCGCGATGTTCGAGCACTCAATCTCGCTCAAAACATTTGCCGCTCGTGGCAGAGAGTCCAGCATCAATTCTTCCATTACTGCGAGGGAGAAGGAAATGATGAAAGTGAGAAATCGCGGAGACGCCCGAATTATGATAAATAAAATACGAAAAGAAATGTACGTATGAGAACGATCTCGTCGACAGATTAATTTTGTAGATCTGGCGCGAGTGCAACATCGAGAAAAAATATATGAAAACGCAACGACGAAGGCGCTATATGGAGTCTCGAATTTATTTGTTCTTCAGCGTATACTCCAGGCGAAAAACACATACGTCATTACATCGTTACATTATGTTCTTGCCTCCTCCTCATCAGCCTTTTCTATCGTCCGAAAGAGCAGCTTAAATTCCGATTTAACAATGTTGTTTATTTTGACGACTCGATGCTCGTGAATATGAAAACAGATGCGGACGGAAAGATACGCCGAAAAGATTCTGAGATAGAGACAGAGAGAGAGAAAGAGAACGAGAGAGATGAAAAAAGAGCGAGAGTTAGCTCTGGATAAAAAGTTTGCTCAGAAAACTTTAATGAATGTATATTTTCTTATTCGCTTTCTCGTTCCTCCGACTTCCTGTTTCATTCTCGTATTCGTCGTCCACGTCATTACCGAGCGAGACGAATAAATGAGAAGTTCGCGATAACTATATTTTGATAAACTCATGAATACCGAGGAAAAAAATATTGCTCTGTTTTTCGCTCAAGTTAAAATCGATTTTTTTTACACTTTTCTCTCTCTTCAATTTTTTTATCCTCTCTTTTATATACTTTGTATTTACAATCTCTGGAGAAAAACTTTTACTACTCGATGGTGCGTTTCTGAGATTTTCTTCTCAATGCTCTCTTTCCCTCTTTCATTCCTGCCTGAATCTCATCCAGTCTCACCTCGCAGCCATTCTCGCGAGCTCCTTTTTTAACGGTCTTAAGCGGCAGCTAAAAAATTCTCTCCGACACTGCTACCCCGAGATAGAGAAGAGAAAAGCGAGAACCGCGAGTTACGATATTGCTCCTAAAAGACGAGAAGAAAGAAAAAAATGAAAGAAAATGACTCACTCGAACAGAGTTAATATATCTCGTATAATCGAAACGAGCCTCTCGGCAGAGGGCCCGTGACTTCATTTTCTTTACGATCTTCGATTTATGATACCGACGTTACGGATTGTTTTTTTTATCATTCCAAACACTTCTGGATATTCAAAAAAAAAATTGGTTACCTCTCTCGTATAAATCGGACATTTTTTATTCGCGAATCTTCATGCACTTTCCTCGACTGAACCAAAAAAGGGTTAAAAAACGTTATCAAGGAACATCAGAGATTTTCTTTGACGACACTTATCCCTTCAACTGGATTTGACAGCCGCTTCGCAAGAGCCTACATCCATATATGCATATATGCCATGCATATGTATAAAAACGGTTCGTAGAAAAATGCCAGGGGAATAATCGAGTGCGAGAGGCTGAAAAGTGTGTATGCATGAATAAGGAATAGATGGAAAGGGAGAGAGAGGTAAAAGGAGTGACGGAACCGGGAGTAAAGTGTCGAGAACGGAGTGGATAATGTTGGCGACACGCGCCTGATTGCAATTAGAGGTAGTTATTCGTCGTCGAGCGATATTTCGCCGAAAGGAGAGGAGAAATATACGTGTGCACGTACGGTGAGAATAAGAGAGCATACGTATGTGCACACATAGACCCCGGAGTGTACTTATTGGTGGAACAAGGAAAGATTATGCTGTATAGGGAGAGATAGCCGCCGAGGGTGAAATTGCTCTTTTTAAACCCTCGAGAACGAGGTGGAACGATGAGACGGGGGGAGGAGGAGGAGGAAGAAGAGGGGGGGCACTCTCGAGGTGACGTTCGTGGTCGAGAGATTCTTCTCCTTCCACAACAGAAGCAGCTCTTCTCTTCTCTTCTGTAGTATACGACCGAATCCGTGTCTCATCCAGTTAGCTTGATAGCGCTGAGCTTCTCTATCTCGCTCGTGCACTCTCTTTCCCTCTCCTCTCTCTCTCTCTTCGTGTCCCTCTCTTTCACTCGCATTTCCTTTTTTTCCTCTTCCTCGACGTTTCCTCTCGGTTTTTCTTCTCCGTCTCTCGTATACTTGGCAATAGAGCTGTGCAGTCACGCTGAAAACTTTTGCCCGAGAGCCATTCGTGTACACTGTTGGGGCTCATTGCAAACACCTGTTTGCCTACCGCGAAGCCTTACCAACTTGAGCCAGCGAGCGTGAGAGGAGGCTAAGAAAGCTTCTGCTCGTCTCTCGAGAGGTTTTCTGAAACGCCCTTCTAGCATCGATCCTAATTGCCAGAGTTCATCAAGACTCGCATCCTTTTCTGATTCGAGATTGCGGGGATACAATATTCAAGGATTTTTATCATACGATTTTTCAGGTGCACTTTTTTTCATTCGTGCTCTTTAATGTTCGTTTAATCGGTTCACGTACCGATTGCAGAGTACGTAATTTTTTTAAAATACGATTGAAAATGTTACGATCAGTAAACTTCTGGTGAAAAATACTGCAATATCAGGCTCTATAAGGGAGAACGATCGGGTCATTCGGTAGAGACCGTTTCGACGTTATTTCGGGGGTATCGATCGACCTGGGTGGTAAGAGACCAGCTATCTCTTAATGTACCAGGGTAGGAATCAGGAATCAGCCTCGAGGGAGAGATTTCGTCATACGAGCACGTCGGAAGATCCTCCGAAGCACAACGCGTCTCTCGGAGAGAAACCTGAATCCTCGCTCGACGCTTTCCGAGGCAAATTAATGTCCGATTCGGACGGTAACTTATCCTCATACTGCCCTCTGTTATGGGCTCTCGGAGCATCGAGTTATTCTCCTCGCGGCACACTACGGACCATTTTATACGAGAGCAGAGAGCCATGCAGGAGCATCTCTTAGGAAGAGATTAACTCGAAGCTCAAAAATGTCAATTTCACGTTTGCTCAAAATTCAACCAAATGAAATTTCCCTCTGGACCGCAATCGTTGCACTGTTTAACTCAAAGTATTATAAATTTTATTTTTTATTTTCCGGTGGTTCACTCTCAGCACGCGATTCGGGCCACAAGCCGCGATGAAGCTTTAAGGTGGTTGTGATAGGTCTGGTGCATCTGTAACGTCTGCATTCCTTGGCCCGGTGCCAGGCGTTTCTCCCTCTCACCTCGCCTTCCACCACCATCCCCCCCGCCCCTGCCGCTCATCCCGTAAACTTAGCTTTTTTTCTTTATTTCGTTGTACGTGAAAGCCTGCGTGCTCTCTGCTATCGTGGCTCTTTCTCCTTCCGAATAAGCAACGTGTACAATTTAAATGAAGAAATAAAAAAAGCTCGACTCTCTTTTTATTCTAGAATGAGATGACTGTGAATTGTTGCTTTTTAACAATCTTTAAAATAATTTATTTGTTTATGAATTTAACGGCAATTTAAATAACGAAGTAAAGAAATATTTCAAGTTTGAAATCATTTCTGAGTTACTTTAAAAAATTGATGTGTATATTTATTCTTGTTTTGATGTGTGTATAAGTGTATATATGAATGTGCATATGCAATTAAAAAACTTTCGAAATATCGTGCAACGTGAAAAGAGCTCTCACCGAAACCTTAAAATCTTGAGTTATACGTCGAATTTATTTATTTATTCGTTTATTTTTTAATTCGATAGCTCTTGAGTCGTTTTTTCCCTTTCAGGTAGCTCGGGGATGCGTGTACGCGACTCTCGAGGCTCCCCGAGATTTTCAAGAAGCGCGAAAGGTCAGCGGGTTCAGCTTTTTTTCTCGCCGAGAGCAATTTTTTTCCCCTCGAAACTTTATGACTCTCGTTTGTCGTATCGAGGAGTGGATTTGGTATAGCCGTAAACGTTAATCGGGTCGAGTGGCATTCTCGGAGTAGGGTCAAAGGTCGAGTTGCGAATCGAAAAACGTTTTCAGGCTACGTGTGTACGCGAGATCTGAGCATTTTCCAGGAGAAAACTTTCCTTTCCAATAACTATTTTACCGAGATGAAATTTCAATCTCTCTCTCTCTCTCTCGCTCTCTCTTTTGATCTTGCTCACTCCTTCACAAATCTCGTACCAATAATTTCATAAAGCGACCTGGATGTTTGTAAAATATCGAAGCTTTTTCAACGGAAAATCAGAGCTGGAATTTTTCCCCCCCCCCGTCCGTTTTAATCTCTAATTTTCCATTGTGCTCCGGGGATTCTATTATAACGAGATCCTGAACCAAGAAGTACCAGGAATTCCGTCAATTTTCCATACAGTCTGAGCCAGCGATGCGGACATTTCGTACATAACTGTCCTCGGGTACAATATGGATATGCGGCGAGCTTTCAACTCCGATTCTTCGGGCTTTACTATACACACGCCCACCCGATAATTAATTACGGACAACCGGAATTCATTGAAAATCTCTAATTCTGTAGAAGTCTGATATTTATTCGTCATCCGGAGCTACACTAGCGCGAATATTCGAGACACGTTAATAACCCGTCAAAGCCAGTATTTGAATTTTCTTGGTTGGTTTCAAATTTGATTTTAATTGAAAGCATACCTTTCATTTTCTCTCCTCATTATTTCTATACACAGCATTAGAAAAAAGTAGTTTAACAGCATTATTCCAGAATATTTTACTTCGCTGCTTGTTGATTACTTGAACAGAATTTTTCGATGAAATTTTACTGCGTAATGAAAAACTTGTCAATTAACAAGATTTTACTTCGAACTCGATCTTTTTCATGCCAGTATTAGAAAAAGTAGTTTCACAGCATTTTATTCCAGAATATTTGACTTCGTTGCTTGTTGATTACTTGAACAGAAATATCTTATGAAATTTTACTGCGTAATGAAACTTGTCAATTAACAAGATTTTACTTCGAACTCGATCTTTTTCATGTACCGGCAAAGTTACAGCTGATCTCTTACAAGATTTGCATTCGGCTATTCAGCGGAATGATGATAAAACGGGATTTTATGTAAACGCGGATGTGCTCGAGGGTCAAGAATAAAGAGGCTCGAGAGCTCAAGAGAGACGCGAGAGTTCGCTCTGAATCCTAGAGCCGGACTGTTCGCGAACTTCTGTTTTGCAAACTTCAAAGTTCGCACACGAGGAAATTCCTATACGGATCTCCGAGTAGTCAAAAGCAGATACAGGGTACTCCTTCCATGCACCGGCTCATCCGAGCCCTTAGTCCTTTCCGTCCAGAAGATGCAGGCTAGCGAGGAAAATTCAAGGGTCGGAATGAGCGAGCTGCTTGATATACACATGTATACATATAATACATATAATACACTCGGATCTAAAGGTGCGCAATTCTCTTTCAACGAAGATACAATGAAATCATCAAGTATACGAAAATTTTCTCATTTTCTTTCAGAAATCAGCCTTTGGAAGATTCACCGAGAAGAAAAAATAATACATGAAAAAATCGTTCGAAACCGGACGAGTATTTTCATACAAAACTGAATTATTAACTTTTCTGGTCGATATATACATATATGTATATATCTCTTATATACATATAACATAAAAGCTTTTCCTGGCTAGAAATTCGCGCGGTTGAATTACTTGGACCATTAGAGATTCAACTTTTCTTCATTGAAAGAGAAGTGAATCGGTAACGGGTAACGAGTCGGACCTAGCTAAACAGAGCGATTTCTCTACGAGGAACACGGGTGGATGATATTTCGTGGTTCGGGAGCGAGAGAGAGGATGAGAATGGCAGTATGAATAACGACGTTATATGTAGATATATTATGTGCATATATGTATATCGTCACAGGCGTATTCATAACAGGGTAAGCCCAGGGAGAGTTCGCTATACGAAGTTGCGTAACTGAATGGTAGAGAGAGCAAAAAGAGAGAGAGGAAGAGGGGACAGAGAGGGAGACCGGAAGCGGAAGCTCCTACAGGCGCCACCGGAAGTGACCTCGTAATTCTCGTTCCCCTTTCGTCCATCCAAGCGTCAACCCCTTCGCTCTCTTTCCCTTTCACTCTTTCTTCTGCCCCCCATCTCTTTCTCTTTTCGGGTCTGAATTGTCGGGAAGTCTGTAAAGCTTTTGTCCCCGCTTTTCCTGTCGGATTCTCTCTCGCTCTCTTTCTCCCTCTTGCTCTCTGCTCTATATCTATCTCCGTCTCTCTCTCTCTCTCTCTCTCTCTCTCTCGCTCTCTCTCTCTCTCTCTCTTTCTCTCTTCATCTCTGTTTTCTTTCCTTCTCGTCGCCGCGACTCCGTGCATTCTACAGCGGAACACGCGATGGCAGACCAGAAATTTTCGGCTTTCTCCGCTGTTTGTTCGCTCGCCGTTGTCGTCGCTCTGAATAGCTTTGTCCTCCCTTTCGAGAGTGTGCTTACGTGTCTGCGCTTTTTCCTATCTTTCTGTGTTACGTGAAAACATGCCCGTGTATTGCCGAATGCGCCTGAGTGTAGGTGACTGTAGTAAGAGTCGCGCGATTCTCGCTTCATTGTTTCGGGATTCGCGTTTTGCTTCCGAACGACGGAATCGTATTATAAAACCCTCTCTGGACAACAGAAATAGTTTCTTGACATAGGACAAATCATCCAGAATCGTTGAATTATAGAAGATAAAAAAATATTCACAAAATTTTAATTGTGTTTTTTATATCACTGTCATTAAATGTATATATGTTTTTTTAAAATAAAAAATCCAAAATAGTTATTAAAAATGAGAAACATCGAAAAAAATCATTTTTCGACATTTTAAAATTAATTTAAAAACGGCCACATAACCCGATTAACGAGAACTCTCGAAAACGTTTAAAGAGAAATTAATTTACCGGGAGCATTCCTTAATTTCGTAGGGAAGTGCAAACAAATTATATTTACAAAATTTGTCGTGTGTAATTCACCACCATTTTGCATTTTTTCTCTTTTTCCCGAAAGCGGAAGTTACTTGCATGACGTGACGGGAAATTATCGCTACAGCAAAGCTCGTACGACAAAGTTCTACACACGACGGCAAGAGGTTGGAGGCGGCGAGGGTTCTGAGAAAACATAAAGATATATACAAACGAGAGGAGCTCACTGTTCTCTTTGGACTGTTAAAACTCGTCGTGCATGTGTATACTCGAGGCGAGCTACGCTGCACTTGTTACGAAAAAATGAGAAAAAAAGAGAGAGTAAATGAAGAAATAAAAATAAACAAACATAATAAATTGCAATGGAAATTAAAACCGCGTAATTGCTGGACTCTTTGGGGCGAGGTGGCAAAACCGAGAATGGGCGAAAGAAAAAATAAAGTCCGGAAACAAATGACCATGAATGAGAGTACGTCGAGAGGGTAAGGTAGCTCGGATAGAATGAGAGAGAGAGAGGGGATACAATCCAAACCCAAACCGAGTAGAATAAGGGAAAATGAAAAGGGGCAAGTATTCGAGGAAATAAACGACAAAGGAAGAGGTGAAAAGAGCTGCTATGGGAGAAAATACCATGCACGAATAGGAGAGAAAGAGAAAAGAGTAAAAAAAATGTAAAAAAAAGGCTATGAAACAATTCTCAATTCTCTTTTCAATATCCGTGAAATTCTCATGAATCCTTTTGATTGAAATTTGAGCAGCGGGAATATTCTGTGAGAATGAACATGGAACATAATACACGCAGAGTCAAGAATGCATCAGATTAGCGATTAATGAATCCGTATACCGTGATCGAGACCGAAAGAACTCTCTCCCGCGGTACCGAAATGACGGGAATGCGATGACGACATTCACCGGGTCGAAAAAGTTCTCGAGAAATCTCTTGGGTTAAACTGACACGATGAATCTGGTATTTTTCGTCCCTCCTCTCTTTACCTCGCTATCCGCTTTTTCTTTCTGCAATCCACGCAAGAGAAGCTCCATGCCGGATTACGTAATTAATTCTTCGAGCACCTTAATTGGATGGAAATGAAGATTAAAAAAGTCCACGACGATAATGCGAGGTAACAAAAAGGACGGCCGGGTATAATTATAATGAACGGAAGTAACAAAAAAAATAGGAACTTTATACTCCGAGGTAAAAATTAATGTAGACGAAGGAATTTTGACAGATAGGAATTTTTTTAAAACATGGAAAAATTTATTGAAAAGAAACTGCATCTCCCTCAGTGTGGGCTCGAAAAATAGAAAAAAAACTAAAAATACTTGAAATGGGGAACAAGTAAAATTCAACTCTCGGGTATGTGTACACACAGGAGTTGTCTCAATGGCGGAGGCCGGTCCGTATAGTATATAGTACAACATTGAGCAAAGTCGCGAGACAGGTTCTCGGATACATAAGCGTGCCCATGCCCTCTCCTTCTTAGTTTCTAAGGTAAATTGGCAATTTAACAAATTTTCAAAGTTCCGAGCGAGGAAAGCCGACTCACGAGCTGGGCAAACTTCGTCTGGCTCCATCAACGTCGTACTCTCATCCAGTTTTCTCTTTCTCTGGTCCTCGACGAGTTCTCTTCGTACCGGAGAGGAGTAAAAATCAAATCCATCTCGTATCTGATCTACTAATATACTCTCGTAAAGATATTAGTCGGCATATTAAGGGGTACTCGTGATTTTCGATGAAACTTGAAGACATAAATGTAGGATCAAAATCATGTAGGATGCATTTGTAGAAATAAGTAAAATACTTTTATTAAAAAAAGGTAATATCGTTAGTTACAAAAATCTTGAGCGTTGGAACAATTTCGTCCGCGCCCTTCGGATAATCGTCTTCAACTGACTCTCACTCGTCACCTTTCATACCTGCATTCCCGATTTTGTTTCTGTCGCTCGTTTCCTTAAAAACAACCATTCGCACACAAAAAATCATTCACCCTTACCTCGCAAAAGGGACGGACGTGTTCAACCCAACTTGCAGGTCTGTGGTATATTAAAAAAATATACATCAGTGAGAAAAAATGCCACGTACATCGTCGTCAAAGGGACAAATCGTGGTTGACGAAGACAAGCTCATCGAGCTTGTCAAATTCTCGAAACTTCTACTCGCTCGCTCACAGCAGTCATATCATAAAACCCTACAATAAACCATTCTCTCTGCGTTCGCTCACAACTCGCTTTCTCCCTTTCTTCACTCGCACACGTACTCTCATGGACACGCACACACTAAATCTACATAAATATTTTCTTATAAGAAAAATTGTAACCAGCTCAAAAAAAATGAGAAACAAAATCGAAATGGAGAAAAATCGAGGAGAAATCGTTCGATGATTGATAAATTCTTCAATCCGACAGTGTCAGGAGGAATCGGGCGTGAAAGGGAGGAAGGATGGGAACGAAAGGCCAGTTTCAATCGGTCCAATCGTCGTTAATTTGGGTAGCGGTTGATCTGCGGTTACCGAACGCCATCGCACCGTTGCCGCGTCACCTGATTCGCACCTATACGTCCGGGACGAGGATCAGTCGTCGAAGAGGGAAGGAGACTCGGGGCGCGATATCAGCGACGTTACGCCCTTTTAATTTATCACCACGTGGACGATGAGGAGTCTGTGCACCCGGAAGATCTAGGTCAACGAACACGAATGTGCTGCCTTATAATTTGCGTACTGAAAACAAAGGCTTTGTCTAATCTACCACGGGCAATTTAATCGCGCGCGTTCCTTTTCCCCACCTCATCACCGTCGCGGATCATTCTCTAATTAGTCAAACGCTGACCGGTTTTACACACACAATTGCTCGATCCGACCAAATGAATTTCTCCGTTTAGAAAATCGAATCTTCACGGCTAAAATAGCGGCCGCACGTTTTTATTCTTCGAAGCGAAAAATCAATCATTCTGAAAAGTTTTGAAGAGAAAAACCGAGGAGGCATTTGTTCCTTCAGGATATGTAAATTGAACGTTTTTCTTCTTCGGGAGATGATTCGATGATAAATGGGAGTTGACAGTCTGTTTCTCGGTGGCTTGATTTAGAACAGTTGGATTCTCGGTAAAAAAAACGTTATGAGAACAATTTTTTTCACACGGGGGTATGGATCTTTGATTTTCGGGATATATTCTATTTCTGAGGCGCTCTCGAGGCCCCAGTACGTGTCTTTGACGCTCTCTCGTGCACCACCCGATGAACCTCCGAAGGAAAGATGATGCGGGAGAGAGAAAGCAAACGTCGACGACCCTCGAAATAGAATATATCGCATTGATGCGCGTCCGGCATACTCTCTTCACTCTCTGACGAGCTTTCGTATATTTCACGAAAGCCTTGCCCAGCTTTGAACCGCGCGAGATGTGTTCCAGCATTAAAAAACTGACAGTCCCGATGGAACAAATATCTCTCGCGCGAAAAAAATAAAAATTCAAACTTCTCTTTACTCCAAGAAAAATAAGAATAAACGAGTGACAAAATTTCAAATTGAAACATCCGTGCTAAAAAGTTTTGTACAATAATTTTTTACATTTTTCTTTCCACCGTGTTTCCTCATTTTTTTAAAAATAACGACACAATTTTTACTGTTTATTTTCGCAGCAGAGTAAATAAACGAGTCTTTACACGCGCTGATGACAGCAATCGGAAGTGGGGGACCGTGGAAAATTCTTAATTGAAATGTTTAAGTTTGTAGGGCGGCGCGTAGATACGCGGACACGCATACAAATACAGAGACTCGATCGTCTCGGTCGGGTCGGCCGGGGCTGAAACTTTCATAATTCCCTGGTCGATGATTAAAATTAAAAGTCAACTCGTGTCAGGACCTCGCGTAATCGTCGTCCGGACACGCGGCGAAGGGAAAGAAAAGCCGCGAAACGAGGGATGAGAAAAAAAAACGTGAAAAACTTCACGTTGGGTGCGTCAGTGTGTGTGTTCGTTCCATTCGTTCTGTGCACCGAGTAAGCTGAAACTACCGGGAAAGTGTATATTCTTGCCAACTCGACGAGAAAAACGTGATTTTTCCTTTTTCACCGGTCAGGAGCTTTTCTCTCTTTTTCCCTCGAATTCGTTCTTTTTTCGAAGATAATTAACCATCGGCGATCGCCGCTGGCCAATTAATCAACGAATCAACGGTCCTCCGGAAGCAAATTTTCAATTTCATTTTACCTACAAGGTTGATTTTCCGGGAATTAAAGCACACGCGCACAATGTTCCTCGCGTCGTCCACCCGTCTCCGCGAATGTCTCTTTTTTCCCGCAAATCTTTATCACGTCGAGGGCAGCCTTTGAAATTCAACGTGGGGCAAATTTTTCTCTCGCTGTAGAATTTCCGGCGAAGGAGAGAGGAAAAGAGAAAAAATAGGAAAGTGCGAGATTATCGTGCCATCGCGAGTGACTCGGCCAGATGTAAACTGACGACGTGTGGCGTGTCCTTTGAGATTCTTTTGAAAATTCAGTGTGAGAAATTTGCCGGAAAATTGCAAGTGAAAAGGGAAGAAAAGCAATGGGAGGACCATGGAAAAAAGAAAATTTCTTATATTTTCCATCTGCGGAAATTACACGGGTGACTCATGTGCAACTCATCATCCAACAATCAATTTTTCTCGTGTGCATTCATTTCAATTTGATTTTTCATCACAAAATAATTGTGGGGCAGAACACACGAGATGCGTTCTATACGCTGTAGGTATAGGGAGGAGAGGAAAACTGCGCTCTCGATACAGAAATAAGATGTCGCTTACACGGCGCAGTTGACAAACGATAAGCTGGGCTTGAAGAAACGACGTCATCAATCACTCCGAGCAAGCGGACGGATCGATCGTTTCTCACTCGTCTTGCGGTTATTTCCAAGAGAGTATAAAAGAGAGAGAAAGAGAGAAGAGAGACGAAAGAGTGTTACTAGCTGGGAATACCAATTTAAAGCACATTCTATGAGACGGAGAGTGTGCTTCGAATACTCGCTCCTGTTTATCGAGTCCCGAACGAGGATGGACTATCGAACATATACAAACAATAAAGAGAGTTGAGAATAGAGAGCAGAGAGGATTCGCAAGTTTGCAGACTTCGGGGGTCAACAGTCACGGCTTACAAACGATGACTTATTGATGCAGTCTCGAGAGCTCACCCTTAGCCAATATATAAGAACATAAAAAAGAAGCAAAGATAGTGAGATCGTTAAGGAAGATCTGACAATCGAATGAAGAAACATCCATAAAAAAATGAGGATCGAAAAAATCTGTCAAAATTTTCAAAGACCTAATTTCCTGATTTTAATCATTTTCATTTTCCCGTTTTGCCTTTTAGGAAAATATTTCAAGCTGAAAAAAATGTCATGAAAATCTGCGTAATTGTAAAATACGTACAGAGAGCTAGATAGAAAATTGAGAAATAGTGAAAAGGAGAAAATAGAGAAAGAACAGCAAAGAGAGAATTTCGAATCGATACATCGAGAGGTCTCGTTCTCGGATATAGAGAACGCACCACTTGAATGGATCCAATGGGGAGGCTGCATCCACTTGTCGATTCGAACGTATGGAATTTGCGTATATACGAATTTATATATGTACAGAGGTTCGTATGCGAGTGAATATAATGCGCGGAGAGAGAAAACTATCGCGTGTATTCGTCCATCGACAACGTCCAATTAACGTAATTCCGGGAGCGATACGTCTATCGATCTGGAAAACACATTTCGACTTCTCCCGTCGCGAGTTTTGCGTTTTCTCCGCTACGCGCAAGCTTGCAAAACCCACATTCATCGCTTCCTTCATGCATGTATGTACTTTGCCACGGAAACGTGAACCCAATATACTTTCTCCTCACTCGACGCACTTGACAGATGATATCGAATACTGTTCATTTGTCCCTTCGATCATTATACGATATTGGAAGCTCGGTCGTACGATCACCAAATGAGAGATGAGAATGACGTTTTATGCCAATCTTTCATTCAAAAAAACTGCTTTAACAAAAATTTACATTCTTTATTGTGGATGGTACAATGAATGTCTTATCTTATCTTTGTTATTTTCCAGCTGTATGCCTGTTCAGGGCTATTACAGATCCCAATTCCATATCCCTTATTCCTTTATTCCTGCTTTCCTCAT
>JAPYYX010001259.1:0-52180 GCA_030522605.1 Cremastinae sp. B BG-2022a | reverse complement strand
AAGCGGTCACCCATCCAAGTATTGGCCGCGCCTAATGCAGCTTAACTTGTGGGACCGCCGAAACTCCACATCGACCACGGGCCTACGACTGTCGGTCATCGGACGGGAATAATAATCGTAGCGAATGGGTTCGCTTAACTCGAGAAGGAAAAAGAGAGAGAAAAAAGCATACACGAGATACAAGAACCAAGACGTGTACCTTCATGATCGCGTCTTTATCACTTTATGCTTCTTTTTGCCAGTCCGGTATGCAAGTTCGACCTAACGCAAATTCTGAGCACCCAAATACAAAGTAATACGTTCAATGTAAAAAATGAAAAATAAAATAACAGTTCTGATAAGAAAAAAATAATTCAGAAGCAAAAAATCTAGAAAAAGATTTTCATCTTCGATCAGTCCAAAATTAATCAACGAGAAATTCATTTCCGGTTTGAGAGTCCGAAGAAAGTACAAAACTTTCGTTGGCCGACGATTTCGAAGCGACGAGAGGAAAAAATGAGAGAAAAAGGAAGTTTCATCACGCTCATTTGTCTGGTAAGAGCTGTGGAGTGATTTAAAAAAATAAATAAAAAAAATGAATGAAAAAAAATTTTAAAAATGAAGTGGAGAAAAAGGACTTGTAATATCTCAAGCTTGGGAATAATTCTCTTCAGAGGTTTCAATGCCGATGAGAACGAGACCTGTCGGCTCGAGAGCCTTGCCGAATAATAACTTATTCGCCGACAACTACGAGGACACACGATACGGGAGATATATGCGGGATTAAAGTGGAAGAAGTCTAGAGAGAAAGAGAGAAAAAGGAACAAGAGAAGGAGAGAGAGCTCTTTGACACGATATTGAGCCAGCAAACTTTCACTCGCGTATAGTGAAGCGTTTACATACTCAAGACGTTTGAAAGTTAACGTGCACCACTGAAAGTTGTATCATACGCGTTATGTATTCCCGATTCCCCGCACACATTTTCGCACGAAAAAAAAAATTTATTCACGCGTATACCGATCGACTCCTGGAGACTCCGGCGCACATACACGAATAATGCTCGAGATATTGCGTGCTGAGAAAGATCGCGTGAGAATTAATCGGATCCGCGACGTTTTCGAGGGATGCTGACGCAGTTTTTGCTCGGATTTGCGCTCCATCAATTTTCTTTTGCTTTAAAACGTTCACGCGATTTTCAAACAGTTTTCTCATTTGGAATTTTTTGTGCTCTGATTAGAATGAGGTAAATTACGAGCGTTTATGTAAGAGTTTGAAATAAAATTTACGCAATTTGCACATCGATACGATAACAAATTTTTTTTATTATACAAGTTTAACTTATAGTTAAATTTTAATTTTGAGTTATCAAAAGTTTAAATAATTCGTAGTCCAAAACAGCAATCAAATGAAAAAATGAAAATAAAATAAGAATGAAAATGTACAGAGGAAAAAGCGAAGTTGTAGTCAATAAGAGAGAAATGAGGTCCGAGAACAAAAAAGCACGTCGAATCGTGAAATGTTTCGAATTCGAGGCAGCGCGTGGGTGGAAAAAAAAGCAGAGAAGCGAGCGGGGGTGTGAGGTGTCGGCCCGTGTGTGCACGGACAGAGTTTGATGGGAAACCGCAGACATCATTAAAAAGAGAAAAGTCTGAGGGTCCAGACTCCCAGCGAGACAAGAGTTTCGATTCTTCGTTATTTAACATCCAACCGGTGAAAATGACTGCGGGACTTACATCGAATAACCTACTGACCGCATGCTACTCTCGCTCTTTCATAGATTTTCGCGTCCGCGATTAAATTTACACCGCCTTGAGCCGCAGACAATCGCGGTCGCCGTTTCGCAGAGATTAATCTTAAGAAGGCTTTGAACGAACGAGACTGAAAGAAACTTGAAAAAAATACAGCACAACACGTATATATGCAAGAAATATAAAAATAAATTAATTAAACAAAGATACATACTACAGTATAATCACATTCAAATGAGTTTGATTTAAAAAAAATTAAAATACACGAAAATAAGCACAGAGGATTTTTAAATATATAATAAATGTAAGATGTAGAGAATATTAGAGGGTCAAGAATTTGCATCAAATAAAGCTTAAAAAGTATTTTTTTTAAATGTAATATAGGCAGAAGAAAATGTATTGAGATAGACAAAGGTGAAATATTTAAAAAACGAAAGAAAAAAAAGTGCACTAAAAAAGGAATTCTAGAAATCAAACATTTTGATTCAAGTGTGTGCGAATATGCGCAACTTATTATTTAAATTTCCACAAGTGTGCAAATGGCACGTAAACATTACGAGAATACAGAGAGAATTCCATCAACTTCTCTCGAGGTCAAGATTCATCAGATGGGAATATCGTTTCCCAAGTAGTATCCGAAGAACGCAAAAGTGAGCAAGAGATTGAAAGTATTTGGGAGATGAATGGCGGAGTCTAAAGTTATCCGAGTCGTCATTTCACGTTTTCCTGATGAGAAAAGTTTTGAACCTCGAAAGAAATATCTTTGTTCGATAAATTTTGTCAAAAATTGACGATTCTAATATTCGATAGAAATTTCCAATTCATATAAAATTTTTTTCCGGTCAGGTGAAAAAAAATACGTCTACTCACTCTCCATTGAAAATGTAAATAAATTTTGAAACAAAATCATGGACATTATTCTTGTATTTAATGAACATATGAATAATCACCATAAAAATCACTACCCTCTTGCACATTTTTCACGCATATGGAAATTAGAGTCGACAACATGGAAAATAAAATAAAAACTAAAATCTGAATATGAATAATTACGAAAAAAATATTCTCTTCATCGTTTTTCATGAACGCGAAAATTATGAAATGAATAAAAATTCAAATACCCTTTTGCTCATTTTCCACCCATGAAAAATAAAATATCAGCAACCTCTCGACTCTCTTGAATGCTGGCAAAAAAGAGAGAAAGAAGAATAGACGAGAGAGATGAAGAGAGAAAAAAACGGAAGAAGAGAGTGAGAGAGAGAGAGAGAGAAAGGTTTGGAGGTTTGCGAGTGCGCGTTGTTTCCAAAGTGATAGAGAGAGAAGGCTTTTTGAACGGGGATGCATCAGTGACAAGCGGTAAATCATAGTTTTACGGCCCTCTCGTCTTTATGGTAGCCCTTATTCGCTGCTGCACTCATCGAAGAGCTCTCTTGGGTGCATATTTTTTTCTCCCTCTCTCTCTCATACATTTTGTTTTTCGTTCATCCGGTTGCATCCTGCCTCCTTGTTTTCGCCGTCGAACGAATGAACGTACTACGAGAGATGAACGAACGTAGCCGCTCACGAAAGTGCACGTACACACAAATATATAAACGCGCATGGAAAAAAAATGAAGAAAAAAATAAACATATATCGCAGCGTGGGCGTCGTCTTTTACGGGCGCGGCGGTATAAAGTGCTTTTTCTCCCATTCTTTCATTTTTCTCTCAACATTTATTTTCTTTTTCCTTCGTGTACCTTATTTCGTGTTTTTTTCATTTTCTATATAGGACTCGGTTTTCCGATTTTTTGCTTTTCAGGGCCACATAGACGACGGAGAAAAAAAAATTGCCGAAGGGGAGAACAAAAACGAAGATTGTCAAAGATGAAAGAACAGTAAAGAAAATTAAAAAGTCTTCGAGTTATCAAGGAAAGAGGAAGAAATAAAAGGGATCTTAAATTGAATGATCAGTTAAATTAAATGATTTTCTTGTTTTTCAAATTAAAAATAATAAATAAATAAAAAAGCAACGTAAAACGAAAAAATGGTAATATTTTCCAACCTTCATAGACGTGCATCTACGTATTTTTTTTCGGTACACCGGTGATTCGACTGTAATTAAAATGAAGGCCATTGAAGGCTTCTTAAACCGGGGCAGACCGGCAGCAGACTTGCGGAGAGGAACATAACAGTGAGGAATATTATTGCCAGTTTCTCACCGACGTTTTTTTACCCTCCTGAGTATTCTCCCGCCCCTTTTTCATCCTTTTTTCGGTCTTACCTCCTTTTTTTGTCGTTTTACGATTTCTTTTTTTTCGGGCAAGTTCGTCGGTTATTTTGCGGCAAACGCGCCGCCATCTCGCTGGACAAATAATATATTTTCGAGATGCTGCACACACACACGCGTGTCTTATACCAGGGGATGAACCCAACGCAAGGGCGAACGGTAAGACCGCGAGGAAAAAAATATTCGCTTACGATTTACGAGCCAATATACTCGGGAATAAAATGTGGAAATTCAAACAAAACAAAGAAACGGTAAGAAATATCGTTCAAAACGTTTGCGGTTGAAAAATACTTTATATTGATACATTATCTTTTGATTAATTATTTTCATATATTCGTTGTAAATAATGAGAGAAAAAACAACGTCGAACCAATTTTCGTTTACTTGATTTTCGAATTTTCATCAAAGACCTATTTTTTCGAAACAGACAAGTTTACTAAAAAATGGGATACAGAGAAACGTGCATGGGATTCCGATTGGATTGTTCAACTCTTCAGATGATAAATTTGAGAACATTGCAATTTCATTGTCATTATTACAGACAATATATTTTTGAAATTTTATTGATTGAAATTATGATTGAAATTATGATTGAAATTATGAAAACTAATTTTCATTTTTGTCATCATAGTTCTCGATCAAATACTCGACTAAATTGGCTCTTTCAGTTGCGAAGTCTGGGATTTTACGGGTAACAGAACAGAGATTCAAAACGAAATTGTTGAAAGGCTTAATGGTGCATATATGCACGCTGCTGGAGCACAGGTCCTCTAATTTGATGATTACGTTTACAAGGGGTTGCATATACAGTATCCGGGTCTAAGGGACGGTAGTTCGAACCCCTAGGCTTCGCCCAATAAGCGGTCGTGTATACTGAGTGAGTGGGAAAGAGCGAGAGAGCAGACTTGACAAACGATCCCTCTATCTCTACCAGTTTTCATTCCAATACAGAGGGCTATCAAATAAATACCTTCACCATAACAAGCTCCAGTCCTCGCTAACTGAATTGTTTGTCACACTTTATCCTACCGATCTATCCGACGAGATTACCGGAGAAAATTTATACATTACTGTTTCAATTTCAATATGTGCTGATAATTATTAAATGTATGAACAAATATAGGATTCGTCAAAATTATATGTACGAATTGATGTATGCTGTTGTAAAATAAAAAAATAATTACATCGATTGAAAATGATTTCTAATTAAAAATTGATTAATTGGTCGAAAAGATTGCGTAAAAAATTACGTCACAAAAATAAAATAAAATTTAATATCGTGTTAATAATAATTTAATGATTATATTAAATATCTCGATCGCTTTGTAAACGAGGAGGTCTATATATAATGAATTTATATGTACATTTATCTGCACAATACGTAAAATTACATTAAATTGGCGCCTTGATTTAAAGTTAAAAATGTTGAACTTATACGCAATCAAGAGGGATATCGAATAGTCTGGAATGTCAGACAGGAATCCAAAGGATGGTCAGGAAAGATCAGCGTGCACATTTCACTCCGGGACAACGCATATGCGGATGTTCGCGCGGAGCTTACGCCCACGCAGCTTGGTGCGTTAACTCGACGATAGTAAAACCAAGCGCGAAATGGAGGAAAGGGATCAACGTCACGAGCCGGAGACAAATACAACTCCATCTCGACTCCTCTATTCTTCTCATCTTTTTAACATTTATTAAATAATTTTTGCAAATTTTTACTTTATGATAAATATTTGCAGTATTGTTATGTACAGTATAATATTGATTGAAATATTGAGCAATTTGTTGTTGTCCTCTGCTGAAGGAAAGTGCGTTTATTCTTTTGAGATATAGGATTTTTGGTTTTAACAAAAAGTCTAAGTCTCGCGCTTATTAACATTTCGAATTGATTTAATATGTTCCTTTTTTCAAATAAAAATAACAATTCATGTAATTGGCATCGTGTTTGATATTAATAACATAAAAAAAATGATTCAATTCCATCAATTAATTCTGAATAAAAAAAATTTCTTTTGGTTCTGATATTTTTGTTAATGAGCGGCGAGCGACACCCTTCAGTTCGCACGGAGACGCGACATTGCACCGGAGACAGACGAATGCACGCGCGGTAGGTGAGCGCCTGCGCTCTCGAGTAGACACGCAGAAAACCGTACGCGAGGATTGATTAAAAACAGCGGGCCCAGGGGGGGTAAAAAATCGAAGCGAAAGGATAATTGATAAGAGGGCAAGAAACGAGGTCCCTGGAAAAAGGGAGAATTTTCCTATTCTTTTTTTTTCCTCTCGTAGATACTGCGCAGTTTTCTCTCGCCCGATTTTACGCGGAGACTCGAAAGGGCGGAGTGACGATGCAAAAGTCACTCGTTCGAAAAAGGAGGGGTCATAAACCTCGATCGAGCGAAAAAGAGAAACAAAGAAAAAAAATAACGAATGACAACAAAAAATAGTAAAAACAGAGAAGAAAGATTCACACATCAGAGATCAAAAAGAGAAGGAAAGAAAAAAGATAGAAAGAAAAAAGCAGAACGAAAAAAACAAAATAAAAATAAAGAGAGGTCGTTGAAATGCAACTGTTGGGGAAAGCGCGGGTCGTCGAAATTCCTGTCGGATTGCCAAAGAGAGCAACGCACTCTCTCCGCCCTTTTTCGGGCGGCTTCCATTCCACGGACACCCACGAAAATCAACCCTCGAAAAGTACACAGTGACTCGGACCCGGAAAACGTTTATCGTGATCACCGCATCGACCAAAATTGTGTTAATTAAAATACGTTCTTTTGTTCCTCGGGGCAGGAAAATAATCAGTTTCGAGATCCAACAACAAAATTTTCGTGATTAAATGAATTTTTTAGAGGATTGAGAAATCGAGATTGAGAACCAAGAACAAAGAATAAATTGACGAGGTATGATAATTGCGAGGAATAAATATGTTTTGTTAGCTCACTGTGAAATATATTTCGATGGATCTTGCACCAATAAAGAGGACACTTCCACTGAAATTGAACCGATTCACCAGAATTACTCAATGCTGTAGGATTTTTATCAAATTATTCAAAATGAATATCTTTCGATTATTTTGGGTATGGGATTATTTCAGCACGAACATTTAATTATTCACTTATGTCACAAAAACTGTTAAAATTCACTTAAACTTAATAGGTTCATTGAATATTCACACACGAAATTATAACAAATTTTTTAGTATGATCGGATTTTACACAGAAATTAGTGGATTATATTTCTGTGTTTTCTTTCGAGTGAGTTGACAGCGAGTTGTTATTTTTTTAATACTTGAGCACGATGATAATAAACTCTTCATAAAAAGAAAACTCAAAAATGAAAAATCTAATTCAATTGCATTATTTTAGAAATATTTATTAAACATAAGTATGAAAATGCAAAACAAATTGATTGAAACAATTGTAGTAGATAAAAAATATCAGGAACCTTCAGAAGCTTGCCTTGAACGTCGTCAGGGAATTATTTATTTACAAATCACTCCGGTATTATTTCCGGACGGAGCACTCGCGACACGGTGACTTCGAATGAACGATAAATCGGCGAAAAAACGGGGAAAAGGAAAAGGATTTAACAAAGATGAACGTGTGTATATGGAAAAGTGAGTGAGAGAGAGGGAATAAGAGAAATAAAGATTGAGGCAGACACAAACACCGGAAGGACGATAGGCGCGGGCAGGCCAGCACGGGGCCGGGCCTCGATCAGTCGCTCGCGGGGAGCATCTCGCAACTGTAAGGGTCGCAGGTGGCGCCACGAGAGAGCCGGCAGCGAGGGCGCAGGGGTTGCGCCACGAGGAGGTGTCCGGGGGGAGATTCGCGGATCCGATCCCCACCCGAAGCCTCCTGGTCGCCTAGCAACGACGAGAGATCGACCGGGAGAACAAGCCGCGGCGCCCCTTCATCCCTCTCCTCATCACCAACCCTTATTCCCCATCCAACTCATCCTCATCCTCCGACCCTCTCTCACCCCCGACTCTTGGCCTCGAATAGGGGTTGGTGAAAATTTGGAGCACACTGTCCTGTGGAATTCTATCTCCGATGACCGAACGTGCAGATTTTCCGTATCTTTTTTTCCTATTTTATTTGATGGGAAAAAATAGATGCGTTTATACGTCAACAAATTTTAAATGGTACAGAGATGCTCAATTTTATTGAATTTGCTTTTCATACTTGTATTCATGATGATATTTAGAATTTTTCATAAGATTCATTATACGATTTGCTATATTAAATATTGGATAATTGTAGCAGAGCTTTCCACTGAATTTTGTAGCGGTCGGAAATCCGACCATTTTTCCCCTCAGGGATAGGAAATTAATATTTTAGGTTTGCTCCAAATTGGCACCATTACACATTACAAGCATACCTTGCGGATACACCTACACAGGAGAGCTTTGCAATGGCGGAGAATCGTGTAACCTAGATTTTGCTTCGAACGTACGGCCCAGAAAAAATCCGAAATAAAAAACTTCTTACATCAGCAAAAAATAATGAAGAGAGGGAAAAAGTACACAACACGGAAAATCCAGCAAAATGACTATAAACGAGAAATATAGAGAACAAGAAAATAGAAACGACAAATGAAATGACATAGATATTAAGAAATAAAAAAAACATTATTCAGATCGTTAAAAATTGTCAATTATTGTGATCGAGAGGGTTGAAAATCTTTTGCGGTCTATATTTGTGCCAATATTCATGCACAAGATTATAAACTTTGACATAAGGGTGGGTTAGGTATAAACTCGAGTGTACGTGTATTTTATCGTGTGTAGAACTGTACCCTCGACTTCCACCTTCCATTCTTTAACTCTCACACCCTTCCATTTGCCCTTGAGCTTCGGGGGTGTCTTCGAGGGGATGATAGTCCGTGGGACGTACGTACCTTCGACGCAATCAGCCGTTTTCTCCCTTTTTATATTTCTGTCTCGTTGAAATTCGTAGTGACGCAACAAGAAATGTTGTTCTCCGAATGTAAATACATTTTTTTCGAAGAACGAATATTTTTCAACACTCAAATTCAGGATTTAACGATCTAAATATATTTTCTAATAAGTATTAATTATAAAAATTAAAAAGATTAACTATGGCATCCTATTATATTTTTTCTAATTTCGTTCCGTCGATGTAAATTTGAACATCTCTTTCACTCCCCTTCATTCCCTTCGCAGAATATTTCTGTCATAAGTTTTAATTACAATTTAGCGACATCTTTTATGGCATCCTTTTTTCCAAAAAAAGACGGAAATAACTTTTTTTTATTTAGCTTCATCGATGTAAATTTCAACATGTCTCACCCTCTTCGTTCTCTTTTTAGTCGCTTCCACTTTCGCAGCCCCAAGGAAGCCAAATAACTGACGTATTTGAGTTCTCTGCGTTTCTCTTTCATTCCTCCTTCTTTATCCTCCACGCATTATTTCTGGATTCAGCACTGACGAATAAGCTTTTCGAAGGGCGAAACGCACACTGTATTTTGTGATAGCTCCCTTCGCGAATAATAATTTCACAATTTTACAAATATTCTCTACACATTTTCCGTTTTCGTAAACGTCGGAGATTCCACGTTTTTTAACAATATAAACCATAAAATTACTATGTTTATATAGAATTTCAATGTTTCCATTTCCTGTCAACTTGAAACCTTTTTATGAAATTTCAGAGACTATATTCATTCGTCACTATGCAAAATAATTTATTAATTAAACATCGAATCTTTGATGTATGAGAATCAATTACTAAATATTAATACAATTGATTTTTAAAAAATTTTTAAGGAGTATAAATGATCTAACACAAGATCTCTTCGATTGTAGAGGGATGTACATAACATTTGAACGTAAATTACAATGCTGTGGATGTAAATCTTCGGTCTTGTATTTCGTAAATTTATTGTTGAAACGGTACTTCTTGTAGGAATTGTGAATGCGATACATCGTCCTTAAACTTCGCTAGTTCCAAGTTTCGCGAATGCAGATACGACTTTTGCCAATGGGAAGCCGACGACCCCTTCTGTCATGAACCTTGGCCCCCAGCAAGACTTGAACGACCTCTTTACTTCCTTACAACTTTCCTTTCCTCTTTTCTCCCTCCACATCGAGTTTTTCCTCCCTCTATACTGTCACTTTTCTCTCTCGTACTTGTTTTCGTCTCGAAAAGCACTCTCGACAACCCGAGTTCAACTCTCATAGCTTCCAGTTTCCACAGGATCAGAGAAAGGGTTTAATACGTCAAGAAAAATATATAATATGTTTCCAAATATGCGGATGATTATATATAGATATCTATCATTGCAGAATACCGTAGTTTGTTGAAGTAATAAAATTTGCATTTAATTTATCTTAAAATGACGAAATTATGAAACAATGAAAGAGGAATATATTTCCTAAATGAATTTCTCATATCTGACAATGAAACTTGGATTTCAGCACGGAGAAAATTTTTTCTCCGAAACATATATAAATACAGTTTGGTAAATTTTTTGGGGAGTATTATCGAAAGGAGCTCAGAAAGATTTTGTTTACTCGTATTCCTGGTAAGGTATATCGAGGGTGGGAAGGAAAGCAAAGGATTGGAATGATATAGTAGGGGTTATACCACAGGAACTTGAGGAAGTCTGGGAATCCACGAGAATCTTCAACGACACGAATGTGCACAGTCCTTTTACGAGGGTTTAATGGTTTAAGAACATCGCGTACACTCCTATGAAGAAATGATTGAATTGAAATAAAATCAATATCGAACAAAATAGAATTAAATCCTTTACAGGCATAAAAATACAGCTGATTGAAACTCTTTTACTTCATCATCCTGGAATAAATTTAAGAAAAAAATGTTCAATGGGTAACGAATAATTTGATTCTGGTTGTTCGATTTTGGTAGGGGTTCTGATACAATCGAATTTATCTTATAAAAAAATTTGTTTAAGCTTGATTGGTAAATAATTTATTTTTAATAAACTAATGACTTATATGAATTTTTGATTGCATGTATTTTGAGCAAGACTGTACAGTTTTGTGAACTCGAAGCGAAAAGGTTTTACTCCACTCGGACTTGGTTCCCCGGCGCGGAAAGTCGGGGCGCGAATTCCTGCGGATAAATCACGTGTACTCGTGATGGAAATAAGCTAAAACGGTATGAAGTGGGGTCAGCGAGGAAAGGAAGTGAGAAAAAAAAGACACGGAATTGAGACAGAGAAAGTTAGAGACTCTTTATCCACCTTTATATTCAATTTCTCACGAGCCGCCTCGAGCACAAACCAGAGGCAGAAAAAAAGTGACAGAGTAAAAAAGAATCAGAGAATACTTGAAGGGCGTTAATTAATAATTATACACCTATAACCGGTCTCGTCGACACTTTCCCCCGGTCAAAGTAGCTCGGAAAGGCTTTCGCCCTCCAGCTTCATTAACCTTTCTAAAGGGTCTGTTTTTTCTCTCTCTACCTCTGATTCGTATAGAAAATACCCAAAACAAGGAAGCTTCTCTGTCGCTCAAAAGAGGCGAGAAAAAAAATAACTGGGGACGCAAAGAGAAATGTTAATGAGAAATGGCAGAGATTTAGCAGAGGAAATGAAAATTAAGTTTCAATTTATTTTTTCTACAGGGATAAAAAATACGTTTTGACAGATTTTTTAAAATTATATGTGTATATAGAAACGTCTTGTACCCTTTTGCCTTTGGGAGAATTTAAGAGTGATACAATGTTGACGGTCAACGTACGGGAGTCTTCTGATTTATGATAGAGAAAATCTCCGGAGTGAATTTTTCATCGGATCGAATATACGTCAGGTTTAATATTCTGTCAAGGAGAGAGGGCGATCTTTCGATCCCTTTCCACGACTCGTCCATCCTGAGATATTATTTTCAATTCGATGAGAGAAAGATGAACCGTCACGTGCCGCAGCGCATTTCCCGTCTTTTTGTCAAGGCAAGTGTCATTTCTTTGGTCCGAAGTTGGCAAAAAAATGATATCGACAGCAATACTTCGAAGAACATTGCTCATCTCATATAATTATACCAAAAAGTCAGAAGGTTCATGAATTTCAACAAATTAAAAAAAATTAGCATAGGTTAGAAATTCCTAATGATATTTTAAGAGCAATGGAAACCAAAAGTTACTAGATTTCGGAAATAACGTATTTACAAATTAATAAGTGAGTTCTCATCGAAAATTGGACCGTTTCGCCATTCTTTGGATCGAAAAGAACATATCACTGCTTTTTTGAGCAGAATTTTGCAATATTGAGGGAGAAATCTGTCGAGAAAAATTACGAGGGGACGGCGCGAGTGAAATTTTTTCTCTACAGATTTCTCCCTCAATATTAAAAAATTCAGCTCACAAAAGCGGTGATACATTCTTTTCAACCCAAGGAATGGCGATACGGCCCAATTTTTGATGACAATTCATTTATTAATCGAGAAATCCGTAATTTACGAAATCTGGGTGGTCACGTGGTTTCCATTGCACTTAATTGCTATAAAACAATATTAAAAAATCTTTGTAAAGTTTTATGAAAACGTCGATTTACGAAAAATTACTAAAATATTTTTTATCCTTTAAACTATTGATAACTGATCAGCATTTATTCAGTAGAGAAAGCTTCATTAAAGTTTAAGAAGGGGGAAAAAAGATATACGTGAAAGAGAACAAAAAAAAGTATAAGTCAGAGAAATTGAGAGAGAAAGAGCAAGAAATTGGCTCTGTCGTTCCAGTGTACGAAGAGCTCCGCCAAAGATAAAGCGCATAAATATGCTAATAGCACTTTGCAGACCAGACCACACCGACGCCAGTTTACACAGGGATGCTCTTCAACACTCGTCTCGCTCTATCTCTCCTCCACGCGAGTCGGATGTTTTCCCTTTAACGTCGTCCTTCTCGAAAGCGTTGACGAAAAAGAGAGCTTTCGGCGCTTCCACGCAGGCGGGTGAGACGTGTTGAGAAATAATTTAGCGAGACCGTGTGGCTGTCCCCTCTCTCGTTCCGTAGTTTGATTCACACCTACGCACGCTCACACAACTCAAACTTTAACGATTCTCGCAAAAATTTATATCAACTTGTGCCAGAGCGTTCAATGACTTTCCTCTTTTCAGAATATCCTCTCGATCCATTTCGATGTAGATATTTTTAATACTTGAATCATACTCTTCGTGACATTTTCATTACAGCTCGGCGAATACAGTGAAATTTTTAAAACTGCACTGATTCTAATATATTTTTTTAAATTATTAGTTAAGTAGTAGTAATAGCGTTATGTGCGACGGTTACATTTTGTTTATATATATTACATTAATATTAAATAAATATCTCTTCTCACCACCGGGCCGAAAGCGAGGACTTCGTCCCGCTACGCGGATCTGATCTGATCAGAGCTCTCGCCCTGAAGATGCAGTCTGGAACGGTTGCGAAACGTCGGCTAGAAACAGTCATTGAACGCGGCTCCAATTCGGAAGCCAATATTTTTGTCACTATTAGTTAAGACCGCGAAAGTCTTGAAATTTAAAAAGTGTGATTTTAGTTTGCTTTAGGTATTGTAACGATCACTCCCGTTTCCCATGTTGACGGAAATATGCAGTTTTCCATACAGAAATTTAATATATTCGTGATAAAAAGGATCGGTCGTTCGAGCTTTTTAATGATACAAATAGGGACGTTGTCAGCGCCTGGTTATCGGTTCCAATGTTATAGCAATGTTTAACTGCTGATCGGAGAATTCGTTGTACCAGTTATCGATAATGTTACGGTGCTGATTGTCAAATATCCTGTCGTTGTTAAATTTGTAAGTTTCTTCATAATAATTTGGCAAGGCCTCTGTCTTTTCTCTTGCTGTATAGTTACATGTTTTCCTTGGTATGTTAGGTTCGTTAAAAATTTAGATGGGTTGTATTTCGTCATTTTTTTAATCGTCTGCCAATATTACTTTCCTTTCTTTTCATGTATTTCTTCACATGCTTTCAGCCAGCAGTGCGTTCTGTATTGAAAAATCATTGTTTGTATATTTTAACTGTATTGATTGAGTTTGATTTTAAAATGTCTGTCTTTATTTCTTTGATATTCCTTATTGTAGAGATGTCTTTTGACCCTGATTTGCTGGATTATGGATATGGATAATACTTGAATCATACTCTTCGTGATATTTTCATTACAGAGCTCAGCGAATACAGTCAAATTTTCAAAACTGCATTGATTCTAATAATGTTTTTTATTTATTGGTTGATTATAGATATTTACATTGAAATTAATTATTACAAAAATTACATTTTCGATAAAATTTTCAAAATTAATTTTTTAACACACCCTGTACATGAACGTATGCAATTAGCTATGAAGTATATATAGGTAATAGTGAACAGAAGGGAACTTCGAGGGAAACCATTTGCTGTCACGACATCCGAGTGTGTGTGAGTGTGTGTGATCCGTGCAATGATAGGATAGAAAGAGAGGGAATAAGAGTGATAATGGACGATTCCACGACAGGGAGGAGGATCAAATGCCCTGGAGGGATGCGTCGACGCCGAAGGGAAAGGTAATTAAATCGCGCCATTCGACACGCAACGAGAAAAGAGAGAAACTTTGAGAACGGACTATTTCGTCTCTTTAATCAGAAAGAGGAAAATTGATCTAGAGATTTCGTTACAAAATGTTGAATTCCTCGTTAAAATAAACGATTATTTTTAACGACGAGTTAAGCTGCCATTGGGCGCGGCTAGTACTTTGATGGGTGACCGCTGAACTCGCTGAATTTAGTAATTCAGAAAAAACGACTTCACGACACTCAGGAATCGCTTGAAAATTAATCTCTGAGTGAATATGAGAGCTTTGAGAGATTGGTACAGAGTACAGAACAACCCTCACGGGTCCACATTGAATTTTTCATTCCTACTTTTTCTATATAACAATTCTCACATACTTCGTCCTCTCTGTTATTCGAACTACCATGATCGTTAACGTAAGCACTTGACGTAAAAAAATAAAGGAATAGGCCTAATTCTCTCGTATTCTTTTTTCTCTCATTTTTTTCCCTCGCAAGGGGGCAAAGACGACGAGGGGATGGAAGTTCCACCGGCTAAAAAATAAATCACAGAAACAATGCCAGAACACTTCACTGTGAGTGGAATAGGAATGACAAACTACGCGTATTCAAATAGACATATTCCATGCTCGAAACTCCTGCTCGTGCATAATTGGTGACACGTCACTTTGCAAACATATACGATACTTTCTACGAGAAATAAAACCTTTTTCCCAATCCTCTCAAATATTTAACACAAGTAGCACTTTTTAATTTGTCGAAATTTTTAAAAGTTTATAAATTTTTCTACTAATCGTTGTTAATTGAAAATTGTATAAATAGTTTTGCATTTAATTTTTTATTCAAATGATTTAAAAAGTAAATGTGATTATACTAGATTATTTTAAAAGCTAAAAAATTTTGACAGAGATTTGGACTTTGAATGACAAAAAAGTGAGGACTTGTTCTGGAAAATCCTGTACACAAGATTTCCAATGTATGTAAACACTTCTGGAGACGCAAAGCTAAATATTGGACGTACAAAAGTTTGGTACATTCATGGGAAGAAAAGGATAGAGAAAGGGTGAAACCGAGAGAGTTGTCGTGTGCTGAGGGAGGTAAAAGTTTCGAGAGAACATGAAACACGCCCTGGGCACGTAAAGCTCATATATTCGTCCCTTTTCTCCACAAAGGGTTCGTTCAATCGATCCTAATAAACGAACACCCTCGATAAAAAACATTTCCGATGCATTCGTCAGAAAAAACGAATTCAAACAAATCGTCATTAAAATTTCATTAAAATGATGTCTATTAATTGATTTCGAAATAGAACGTACACTTACTGAATTTTTCTTTCAATTATAAAATTATATCAAAAAGAGTTCACGGGTGATCGTATGAAGCGGCGTATAATAAATTTGATGATTTCGTAGCTCGAATGCGATCCACAAATCTGTTAATAAATCCAGAATCAAACTTTGTATCAAAAGCACTTTATATTTCATTTTATTATTTCGCTGCTGAAATCACTTAAACGGAATTCAACTTTTTGAGTGTTAATTTTTAATCTCATAGTGAAAAATGACAGGAAGAAATGTTGGAAGGCATTGTATGTGAAAAAATGTGGGTGCGTTATTGGTGGATATTATATCAATTCGGTCACCCTCGATCGAAGGCAAAAGGGGGAGTTGGCGCAATTTAGACCGGACATTTTTGTAAACACGACAGCTCAGAGGCGCGTGTGTGTGAAACGGATTGTGAGATCAAAGAAGCGGAATGAAGAGGAAGGGAGAAAGAGAGAGAGAAAAATTAGAGGGAGAATTCGAGGACGAGCAATATCCTAAACTGTATGACGTTCTCGATTGAATCGAAGCAATTTATCGCGTTTATGAGCGAGAGGTTTGGCCTCGATTCAGGGAATAATGAGCTCGCGTTTGCGTGGACGAAGATTCGAGAATAAGAGGAAGTGAGAAGCTCCAGCGATGATACACGCCGGGAACGAGTGACGTTTCCCTCGACGCTGAACGCGCCTCAACTTCGTAAATCGTTTGGCTCTCCCGCACATCAATCTATCTCATTCCCGATATTATTAGGATCACCGAGAACCCTTCTCTTCTCTTTTTTTTACGATAATATACATTTATGCAATCTGTGCACAGGATGAGACCCTCGTTTGTCCTTCGTTCCCTCGTTCAGATGTTATTATTTTGTAAATCCGTCTCTATACAATGTACCTATCGCGAGAGAATGATTTTAAATTTGAATGAATGTAAGAGTACTGAATAAAAAAACTAGGATGATTGGAATTTTCATGTAATTTAAATGACTCATGTGTTCAAATTTATGTACATGGAACAATATTATGAGATAGGATTTTTATGTATTCCTCAAATGACTCTTTTTCCTTCACCTACTGCAACTGTAGTCTATTGACTGTATAGGAATTTAGGAATACAGTTATGGTAGACATATGCACTGTGAGAACGGATATTCTTACTCTTTGCTCTTTACTAACTCTAGAGCACTTTGGAAGGTACGACTTAACCAAACGAAATATTCTGTTAGACTAAAAACTAAGGACTGCATAACCAAAAATAAGGATCGGTCGTGCGTCACGCACTTATCGCTCTACACTTTCAAGAGCGTGATACGAACTGTAATTCTATAGCTAGCATTCTCGGAAATGTGAAAGATTCATTTTCGTATACTAAACTATATATACATATATTTACAATATTCCAACAGGCTGGCAAGGCTCTTTGACAATATTTCTTTCGAATAACGCTTTCGATAACGATGTTACTTTTCAATTCGTTTTTTTGTCTTTAATTATAATACGTTTTAATATATATGTTTAATTAGCTGAGTCCTAAGTCATTATACTATACTGAGGCGATTATCAGGTATAATATTTATCTTAATAATTTTATTGAAAACGGTTTGAACTCGATAGCAAGATAAAAAATTTCAGTAAATATAGCACTTTCCATTTCGCTCTGCTCTTACGCTCGCATTTTTATTTATGGAGCTCGGTGCATCCGTGTAGGTGGCTTTTGCTCTGTCGAGAATTCCCCGGATCCCCAAGAACATCAGAGACGTCGATGTCACCGGAATCCCTCGGAGCCTGCGGGCCTCACAGTTTTCCGTTTCGACTCTCATGTCGACGGTTCCCCGAGGGTATATCAACCCTCGGCATTCCGTCTCTCTTTCTCGCACACCCTCATGAAACAACGAAGGCCCTTCCAAAGTGTTACTTATGTCCACCAGCTCATTCTCAAACGAGTGCAAGAATGAGGGGAACAAAAAGATTCTTACGTGGCCCAATCTGATCCGAAATTTAATACAAATTTTTCTATTCTTTTCTTCCCTCCTTCTAAATTGGCTGGTACGTGATGCAACCTTCGCACTATAAAATATTGAATTCGTCAAAGAAATTCCGTCTCAAGGGTTTTATAAAATAATTCAAAAAATAATGAATTGAATATGTATAATGAATATGTAGATTGGATAACCTTATCACGGAAAGAAAGTGACGAAAAGTATAATTTCTCCGGAAAAATTAAGGAGGAAGGCTTCCTCGTTGATCGTGACTGTTCAGAAAACGAGGACATTTATCGTGCGGTGTACACACATACACATGTGTCAGGAAAGGAAACCATGAGGACGTCTGCGCGAAAAGAGTGATACAGAGATAGAGAGAGATCCAGAAAAAGCAAAAGGAAGAAACAAAAAGAAAGGGACAAAACAAGGGCAATAAAGATGACGAATCTAAGTTTAGACTCACGAGTTTCTGGCTCTATAAAAGCGGGTGTGCAATCGTCAAGAAAAGAAGACCAACACAAAAACAGAGGATAGGAGACGGAATAAGGAAGAAATTAAAAAAAAACGGTTCATGAAAGGAATAGGGAGAAAAAATGTAGTTAGTAGCGAGAGAAAGAAATAATGGAAGGAAGAAAAATAAAGTTTCAACCTACACCTTTTGTATTCTCCAGCCACCTACACTCGGCTGGAACTTCTTAGAGCTATTTTCGTACGCGACACGTGTATGCGGACAAACGGCACGACCTGCAGTCTGAAATTAATTTCTTCGATGAAGGAAACACATTCGTGAGGAAATGCTGATGAAAAAAGGTAATGTTTCGGATAACAGCCCCCCCCCTCCCAGGGAAATGATAGTGTACTGTTCCCTGAACTCAATGGGAAAAGAAATTTGCGGTGGTCACCTCCCGATAAAAAGTTATGTAAATTTGAAATTATTCAACTTAGCCTGCACTACTATACCTATAGCGTGAGGTTTTAGCCTGTCAAGTATATCTATAGGATACGCTCTCTCAGCTACTTAGCACCTCTGTCGATAACTTAGGGAAAACGATTGATATATTTTTATGAATTATAATAATTTCAACGTATTCGGGTACGGGTATAGATGCCCTTTGGGTTTATACCTTTTTTTTGTCTGAACACGCATACGCACGCCAACAATCGGAATAAATCGTGGTGCCTTCTTTTATATTTTTCTTTATCACTTCCAGGAGTGTTTCGGAATCACGTGTTTCTACAGGAACAACGAATACCTCTTTCGTTGATCGGTCAATTCCTCCAAATACCCATTTTCCACTAATTAATCGACCTTTATTATATTTTCTCCTGCCTAGTTTCGCCTCGACAATTTCAACGATATGTCCCGGGCCACCAATTTGTTTTTCATTTCTTTCCGTCCAATACTCGAAAATCTATAATGCATGGACAATAAGATTTATAAAAAAAAATTAAGGACATTTTTGAATAAAATTGGATTGTTTTTTACCTCTCGACAAAACGACGACCAATCAACAGCAGTTTCAGTATTAATTGAAAGATCACTCATCGATCAAGCAATGTGTGGTGGCAGAAACCAGTTGAAATATGCGATAAACTTGCATGTATTTTGAAAACTCAAATATTACCGAAAAAAATATTTGCTTAAATTGACCGGAAAACGCTTCAGAACTCTTGTTTTGAATTTCCTGTATTTTGTTTTTTTCTAGTTAGTTCGCTGGTTTATTCTGCACACCCTCTATTGGGGTTATACAACCATCTTACAAACATTTCCAGACTTTTCGCCGTCAAATATTATCAATATTTTTCAACTTACGCATGAAAGCGAAGTAGAAATTCTGCTTACGTACCTGAAACAAGCAAAAGGAAATACTGATTAAAATAATGAAACTATTTCACAAATTCGAATAAATCGATATTTTTTCGGAAGAATATTGCAACGGAAAGTTTTTAATAAAATTGATAACTCAAATTACTTGAATAATGTTTGAAAAATTTTCTGAAATTACTCTGTTACGATACAATGTATTTGGTAAGAAAAATAAGTTCGTAATCCAGTATAAGGATAAATAATGAACCATAATGCTAAAAAAGAAGAATGTTTAAAATAAATGAGTAAATGAAAAAAAGAAGAAAAAAATGGCGGAAGGGGGAGAAAAAGTGGTGACTGGAGGTGAGCAAACAGCGTTGAGGTCGTGTTGGTAAGTGGAGAAGAGTATAAATAGAGAGGGTAGCGGGCTCGGTGACTGGGTACGGGACGGTTTTTACTTCGCGTACACTTGCGGCTACCGTGCTTCTGGCTTATCCTTTTCTCACTTTTTCTCTCATCCGCTGGCGGCTTCGAGTATCGGCAATGTTGTAGCACAACGTACCTGATATCCATACATTTTGTTGCAAACAGTATACACGCGAGAGAATCGCAGAGAATGAGAGAGAAGGAGCAAGAAATATACGAAGACCGAGAGGAAGAAATAAATGGAGAAAGAGAGAGCTAAAATAAATTTAAAAGAAGCGGACGGTAAAAAAAAACATCATTTCCATTTACATTGTATATTAAATTCAATGACCCTAAGCCCTTTCGCTCTTCGGTATACTATACAGATATATTGCCTTGGCCCTTTAGCTGTGTCTCTCTTTTATGCATCGCCTTATGGTACCAGATTGCAAGGACTCGAGAACTCCGGTACGAGTAAAAAAATGAATGCCTGCAGAAAGTCGTGGGTGCTGGAGAATCGTTGAGGTAGGACGAAACACAAGAGGATGAAAAAAGAAAGAAAAATATGTATACATAAGAGGAAAGAAGAGGAAAAATCTTCGAGCTAACTCGTACAGGATATAAAGGAATATTTCGACTTAGGTAAAAAGGGGAAAATACAGAAGCAAATAGACTATACGTGAACTTGGAATACCCGGTAGCACGTATGTTGCATTTTCTATACAGCTACTTTGTATCCGGTACGGGAAGAGCAGAAAAATATTTACTCCCACGATAAGCGAACTTCAGTATACATATTTTCAGAAAATCGAATTTTCTATGGTAAATTCGAACGTTCTGGACATCTTCCGGTTTGGAAATAATGTTTTACAATATTGACATTTGGATAAAAGGAAGGGAAGATGAAAAATTGGAAAATGAAAGAATAATTTGTTCTCTCTTTTTCGTTATTAATTTAATATACGACCTGTACAGAAATATTGAATAACGAAGAATATTAGCAAAAATATAAACTAAAAAACAAGAAATAAATAAATTCGAAAGACTCAATAATAAATAATAAAGAATAGAAATATTCATCATTTAACAATATCGTAAAGATTGGGATTATCTCAATGCGAATAAAAAGAAAAATATGTCAGTATGATTCTGGCATTTACAAAGTATCGGTGATATTTTTGGTATATGATTGAAAGACGTTTCAGTTATTGGAAAATTTGTACCTATCTATGAAACAGACATGTTCCTGTGGGAAATTTATGCACACGAACGTTCGAATGTCACTATTCATCAGTTCCTACGTACAGTTTATGTACTCGATGTGGGTAAAAGTGTACACTGTACACGATCACAGATACATTTGAAGTCGATGGAAGAAGAGTTTCGTATCGTCGAAAGAAATTTCAAACGAGCAGAAAGGTTTACTCGCTTTTTTTCGGCTCTTCTCGTTCTTTTGAGATGCTTCCTAGACACACCTTGGGGAAACCTCGAAGATATAAATATCGGTATCACATAAAAGTCGGGGATAAAAAAAGTAAAGTAAAACTCGAGGAAAAACGTTTTCCTTTTAACAGAGATCAACGCTCTGGCTTTTATGCGTTTATTGCCAAAAGCAAAACTTTCAATCGTTTCCGTATCATGAAACGTTTCAATGAATTTCAGTAGGAATATGATCAGTTTAGTATTTACAGAGCGATTTTCGAAACTTTTTTTCATAACCGTTCTGTAATATTTTATTAATGCGAATTTTAAATAATTCAATAGTTCATTTTTCGAATATTTTAATGTAAAACAGTTACAAAATAATTAATTACTCATAAAAAAATTTTATACTTGAAGACCAAAAATAACGTAATAAAAAAGGCCTTGAAAATATCGATCGACGTTCAATTTAAGATTCCGTTTCAGAATTATGCCACATCAACTTTAGACACAAATCATAAATTTCGATTTCATTAATTTTTGGTCCTTTCAATTTTGACGTAGGAATCGACGATGCTGAGGTGTTGAAAAAAATGAAGCCTGAGAATAATTCGTGACTTGCATTAAATCCGGATGATTAAAAAGCGTCACTTATTGGCAAAATATAGCGCATTAAGAAAGGAGATAAAAAAGAGATACTAAAATAATAAAAAAAAAGGAAAAAAATGACCGAGAGTAAGATATGTATGTTTGTGTTGCGATATATCTTTTCCGATTCTCGTCGTCACGAATTCGAGGCTTAATACATATACATCAGGCGCGTTCTTATTACAGCGAAGAGTACGAGACCGCGGAGAATGAGACGCTGCAATATTCTGCCTGTGGGTTATTAAAGGGGGCGCGGCACTTTCTCCCTTTCCCCTATCTCTCCTTCCCGCCTATTCATGTGTACACAGATAAGCCCAAATACGCGAGTGTACACACGAAAGTATCGAAACCTTCGATACGAGTTCTCTAAACGAGAGTGAGAACACGATGCGGTTGTCTCGGAACGCGGGTAAAAATCGTGTTTAAATTCGCATCCTCTGAAAACGATTAATGACATTTGTATCGTATTATCGTTTTTTAAAATTGTATATCACATTTGTACATTTTTTTCGTGTTCTTTCCACTCGTTTCTTTTTAACGCGGACAAGTAATATCTTTTTTTTATTGATCAAAAAAATAGTTTACAAATTGTAAGAAAAAACGATGAATATAAAAAAGCCGAATCTCAATTTTATTAATTTATCACGTAACATATCAATAAAAATTTGAAATAAAAAAAAATGATAAAAGAAGTTAATTCTCGATGACCAACTCATTCCCGTAGCTACTTATCGCGATAAAATATTCCGTGAGAGATCGTCTTGCCTCGGCATTAAGACGATGAAATATTTCCGCAATAATACAACATAGTGCATAATAAATGTGCCGGATTAATATTGCAGTGCTCGTATCTATGTGCATATTTGTATTTGCGTGTGTGCGTATACCCTTCGACCACGAGCTTCCCACGCCTTCCCTGTACTTTCCTCTCCTCCCTCGAGAACCTTTAGTCACCATCAAAATAGCATTCATCAGTTTTTCAAAAACTCATTATTATCATTAATAACTATTAATAATTCTCAATATTATTATCATGAACAAAAGTAAGAATCAGATATGATTTACAATTTAATTACGGAGCGAGGAATCACTTTATTCAGATATTTTGATAATTCATTTAAGATTTTTCGAATTACATTCGATCCTTCAAAATATTGAAATTTTTTACCACAAATATTTAGTCACTATTCCACATAGTTTTTATTATTAAGGAAACACATAAATTTGATTAAGAATTTTTTATGTATAATTTAACACTGAATTATTTCTTGACCCTCTAAAAATTGATAAAGTAAAGAGGAATTTTGTTTGAAAATGTTGTGAGAGATTAAAAGTCGTGAGAGAATTTCTGTTCAAGAATAAAAGTAAATACAAATAAACGAAGCATTAAAAGTGGACTCGATTGAAAAAAGGGGTTTGAGATAACGAGTCCCTTTTTTCACTATTACGAGAGTTTCAATCGGAGACGAGAGCAGACTCGGAGAGAATTAAATTGATAATAATAAATAAGCACTCGTGTTTCTTTGAAAAGTACCTCGAGAGATGTTTAAAACGCTAAATAAACTGTTGCCTTCGCTGCATAATTCAATCTCGTGCTTCTTTTTTTTCTCTCGCATGATATATTAGTTATTTACATCGAGAGGGGAAAAGAAAGAGAGTGGAAAAGAAAAATAAAGAGAGAAAAAGAAAGAGAGAGAGAGAGAGAGGACGAGCGAGGGATGATCCATTGCGGGGCTTTTGTCGACGATGACTTTTTAACCGGAGGATCGCTCGCGCACGCACCGCGTTTTCGCGAGCGGCGCCTTTTTTCACTCCTTAATTCCTTTTATCCCTGGATCTCCGTCCAACGAGGTACCTCGTACATCATCGTTACAAAAAAGAACGGAAAAAAGATGAAAACAATAAAAAGAAGAATAAAATAAGGGTCCTGAATTTGCAGAAAAGTTGTACTCGCGTGAAAAAGAGCCGAGAGGATGAAAAAAAGACAAAAAAATGTAAAAAAAGGAGACAAAAAGAAGAATGAGAGATGAGAGACAATAAATGGAGAGATAAAAAGATGAAACAAAATGGTCTCTCGGTGCAAATGGGTTCGCGATATCGCGTTTCGGAACGACGGAGGGGTCTTTTTTTCTTTCGACAAAAGGGAAGGCACGAGAGACTCGGATACGAATGAGAGCGAAATATGTACTTTGACGAATTTTTATCCGTGCAGGATTTATCATCCAATTTTTTACAGATTTTTAATTTTCCTTCTTTGGGCAAATATTCGTCAAGCTCGCAGATTCGCAAAAAAAATATTGTATTTATGTCAAACATGATATGCATAGATGTTCAAATAAAAAATAGAAATTCTGATGGATAAAAAAATTAAATTAATAAGAATAATAGAAGTTGGTAAGAATGATAATTAAAGAGTCACTGTATTGTTATCTGGATCGAATTTTTTGTTATCTTCATGTTTTTTTTTAAATTTCAACTCGACTGTTTTTTCTCGATTAATTCTTTTGGCCTGCGGCCGCTTCCTCTCCCAGCCTCGATAGCGAGCCGCACGCTGATAGAAATATTGCGGGGAAAAATAACGAAGAATATCGCGAGGTGAATAGAAAGAGGAAAAGGACGGGAAAAATGGCGTGTATCGCTCGGAGGAGAGAAAATGGAAGTTGGAAAGAGGATCCGCGCCCTTACGGTTCGTTCGGAGGAGCGAGAATACGAACGGGAGACGAGACAAGCATCGAAAAGAGGCGAACAGGCAACCACGCGAGGATCCCGCCGTCTGGCAAAAGGGAAGGAGGTTAGAGATCGCCGGGCGATCGCTCACCAGTCAGCAAAAATAAATAAATTGTAGCGAAGTTTGAAACAATAAAAGAAAAAAAATTTTGTATCTAGTGGAGTTTGTTCTCTCTCCTTTATCATTTTTTTCGATTTTTCTCTCTCCTTTTTCTCTGAATCTTCTCTCAGTCGACAGCAAGGATGATGAGCCTAAGATATCACGACCAGGATTCGCTTTCAGAGAAAAAAAAAGAATTCTCACTTGAGAAAACCGCATAGCATCCGTTTTTCTTCCTTGATCTCTCGCTTTCCTCTTCTGTTCTCTTTTTCCCAGTTCCAACTTCCTCCTTCCTCTTTCTATTCGTGAAAAAGGTTTATTCAAATCTTGTAGCATATTTTACAATTTCAGCAAGATCTTATTTGTTTAAATTTTTCGTACAGGCATTTGAGCATGACAAAAAGAACGATAATTTTAAAAAATCATGAAAAATTTACATTCCATGATTATAAAATACAATTTTAACCCCTCATCATATATTAAAATTACGTCATATATTAAAAATATTTTTTAGCGTGATTCTCTCATAGTGTCATACTTTATTTTTTCCATGAAAAATAATTTGATAAAAAACCAAGTTAATTTGAATAATAAAAAAATAATAACTCGAAGAATGGAATTTGAATGGCGAATGCATGCATTTGTTTCGTCGCAAAACTCATTTCACTCCGGTGTACGCGGATAGAAAAGCTCGTATCGTGGTGTGTCACGGTGAGATGACGGTGTGAATAAGTCCGAGATCGCTATTAGTAATCCAGCGAGCCTAAGATCTTTATATAGCGAGGAAGATCGAGCAAAAAGCTCGTTCCGTAACGAAAGTAAGAGTACACCTTGTACCACGCGAACGCAAATTTATACGTGTTGGGAAAACGTAATGTCACGCGTTCTCGGCGTGCGAGCGAGCACGTGTTCGAGGATCGTCGCGATCACGCCCGCGGAGTGAATAAGAAATGAAATGAAACAAAAATTAAAAGAACAGAATAAAAAAAAATGTTATTGCTTGCAAAAATAGTCTTCATGGTGATGTGAAGAAAAAAAGAAGAACGAAATATGAAAGCGAAAGAGAGACAAATAAATGAATGAAAAACGAAAAGAAATTAAGAAAGATAGAGAGAAAAAATAAAGCAAGAATAAATTAAAAAATAGTTTCTCGCAGAAAGGGTTCTTCGATGCAACGTGAAGTGAAGAAAAAAAAGAAGAAAAAAGAGAATGAGGTTGAAAGTCTGGCGCGCGGATTCTCGGGGCCAAGATGTTCGGCGAGGTGTGCGCAGGACGAACGACAACGACAGCGTTTTACAAGCGACCTGCACACACGAGCGAAAATATCCGTGCATTTAGGTAGAAAAGTGGCCAGGTAATAATCAGGATTGAAAGGACGTAAGTTCGAACGATATCAATGATAATATACTAAACATACGCCCCTATGATACTCGAAATTCAAAGCACATACGAATATACGGCGCGTACGTAAAAAGAGGTGATCGTCTCATTTTCTTTCTCTTGCTTCGAGGGCTCCAAAGTACGAGTAGGAAAGTGAGACGCCGAGAGGGGCAGGAGAAGAAACACGGGATTTATTAGCAAGACTCCGGAGAATTTATGCGAGGATTCTCGCGCAGGTGGCAGCGAGAAAGAAAAGAGAGAGAGAGAGAGAGAGAGAGAGAAATGCTTTGAAGAAAAACGACGGGCGGTGCGAGTCTTGTCGAAAAAACGTAAAAATATAAAAGCTAAAAAAAGTCAAAAAGAAACTGTACGGCGTTGCGTACGCCTTTTTGTAATGAGAGCGAAAATAAGACGAGGACAAAAATGAAAGTGAAAAAAGGTTTTTAAGATATTCAAAAAATGCTAAAGACGATGAGATTGTTAAAAATTAAAAAAAAAATTTATTTTTTTCTAATTTTATTTAACTTTAAAAAAAAGAGATTAATTTGTTTTTTTCGTTTCATTGATAAGATGTCAATATACGAGTGTCAATTGTTTGTGTGTAATTAACGTAGAATTATCTCGTCGGTTTCTCCGAGAATCGAACGTTAAAGGAAACCGCGTTCGTCCTTCCCGGATCGATTATTCGCCTCGAGAGATATATCGCTATCTGACGATCTCGGCGTATTTATCACCGCACTTGTGCGTTACATGTTTAATACTTGTACAAAGTTTAAGTACATGCATGAAATATTTTGCCTCAAACGGCCAAAAAATTTCGTCTTTTCGTAAAGTTTCTTCGAAACACAATTTTACGAATATCTGCAAAATTCTTAAAACGAGAAAAAGTTGCAGGTTTATATTTGTAAAATTAATTATTCAAAATCAATTCTTTAGATATAGGATTTAATATTGCAAAAATTATTTTTCATTCTATAAAGAGCTAAATAAAAAATTTTTAATCAAAAAGAATTTTGTATTTAGATCCATTGTACTTTTATAATTTGAACGATATAGTAAAACAAAGAAGCTGTCGCGAATTCAACGGCGCGGAATGACAGAAAAGTTAAAAGACAGAAAAATATAAGAATTCTCATCGGATTATGGCAATTAAATAAATTAGTACAAACTGTCCGAAGGGCAGGGTCGTTACGGTTATTTAGTATCGGATTATCGCGCGAAACGTTTCATGTGTTCCTCGTTACAAGGAGGGAAGCCCTTTTTCTTTCGTTCTTTGCCCCTCAGAACCCTCGCGTGTAATATCGCTCCGAGATCTTCGCCGCGATTTTTCTTCCCATTTCGCACACGTGAGAATCGACATCGTCGTACATTTTTCCGTCTCGTGTACAAGTAAACAAAAAAATACGTGCACGTTTTGTGGAAAAAAAATTGAGTCTCGAGGATTTGTACGCCAACGAAAAGAAACGAACATATATGAACAAAAAAATTAATAAAACTTATTTAAAGATTGTAACGAAACCAAATTCGTAGATAAATGATCATATTTGACGAAAAAAATTATTGAAATTGATTCCTAGAGAAAATAGTCACAAAGACTTGAAGTAATGAATTGAAATACTATCGAATAAATTACCGTCGAAACGAACGTCTGAAATTAGTTAAAATAGAATTGAAAAATGAGATAAAATAAGAACTCGCGGATTCGAGGTTGAAAATAAGGAATTTAACGCCCTTACATCAGCAAGATATTGATAAACGTGCAAGTAACACACGTTCCCTCGTTGGCTACTTTTATTTCTCTCCGGTTGCACGGCCACCCCCTCTCGCGTCTTTATGCTTCGCGGTATTTCGTTTCCAAGGACGGTAGAAACATTTCGATCGGTTGTAGGCGAGATTCTCGTTCCTGATTTTCAGAAAGAAAGAGAAAAAGAGAAAGAGAGAGAAAAGGATTGCACGATCGACTCTCTTCCTCGGGGGGGGGGGGGGGGGGGGGGGGGGGAGAGGAAAAGAGAGAGAGAGATGGTTAAACTTTCACACAGGACCTCTGCACAGCTCTGGCTCGTAGGCTGCACTAAATCTCAAAAGGATATCTCCCGCGTATATCGGAGCCGGTGTGCCAGCGGGGTGCCCCGGCGATCTGCAACGTTTACCGGCCAGACTCTTGTACACGAACGAATAAAAGTACACAGCTCCGAGCATACGTGCACGTAGACACACTTTCATCGCGGCTTCCACGGATTAAGGATTAATCGACTCCAAAAACAATATTTTAATCCTACTTGGAAAATGAGCTATTCTTGGTTCGAAATTGAATGAAAAATAATGATCTGACGTCATTCTGAGAACGAACGTGTATTGTGCAAGGCGAGGAATTCTGTATTCCAGATGTCGGGTGTTCATCCTCCATTTTCGAGTTTTTAATGGAAATGTTCTAAATGTCTTAGTTTTAGAATTATTTCGTGAAGTCTTTATCCGAGTGAATAAAGAAATGTTTTCATTTACCTTTGTCGCATTTACTTTTGTGGCTTCATCCACGAGATTTTTCTTCTTCCATCTAGGAATTTCGTTTATCACTCTTTAATTTTTGTTTTCACACACATCCAGAAGGTTACACAACCCCCACTTTGTATTTTCCTCACTAATTTTTGATTTTTTAGCACGATTAAAGTAGAAACTGCAACATAATTTTTCTCTTCGAATTTTTACACTTGAAAACTTTTTTAAAAATTATTTTTGAATCTTTACAAAGGGCCATCATATCATGCATACGATCACTTGAACAGCACGCATTCATTAATCAGTATCTATCACACGAATAAACTCTATTGAACGAAAATGTGACCGTTTCGAGACACGGTATTCGAAAGACTGCCCCCCTGTCACTCGAACATCGGATCGTCGATCCTTCCCCTTCTCTGAATCGTTTAGGATCCTCTATATGGACTATAGTCAAGCTGATGATTAAACTTTTCGGTGAAAAAAGGTTTACGCAATAGAAACGAGACTTTGGTGACGTTTTAGATCTTCCTCAGAGCCTCTTGAGCGTTTTTTAAATTCTTGTTCGTGATTTCTTTCAGGTATTTCATTTTAGTCAATATAAAAACGAAGATTTTGGATCAACTGTAGAGTTGAAAACTCTTCTACAATTACAACACGAGACTGCATTAATAACGATATTAAATTTTTTCGGTTTTTCAAATTAGCGTAAAGTTAGAGCACGTTTCCCATCGGGTTCATCGTTCAGCCAGAAACGTTCTACGATACACAATGGAGTTGGGTCAAGGGAGGAGAGCAATCCGTTGTGACCCCGCGCGAGAGCGTAATCTCGCGCGAACTCTCATCGGCCGAAAGGATATTTCTCTCCGGAGTAGACGGCGTTCCGGTACTCTCGACGGACCACCCCGATCGCTTTCTCCCTCTCTTTTTCTCTCGCGGGTGCAAAATACTCTCAAGTGCACACTTCTCGCAACGAGAGTGCCAAGACTCTAAATGAAACTCCCGTTAAATTCGACGTTGAGAAAGTCTTTCAACAAGTTTCGCCGTTTTTTTCCATTTCGAAGAACCATTTTCCACTTTAATATTATGAAATTTCTTTCAAAATAATCGTACGTGTTTTCTTCAGATGAAAAATTTTCGTTGCGCTATTTCGATCTTTTTTTTAATTGAAAAAATGCATTCGTCCACAATTGTAAAACGATTGAATAGAGCGTGAAATGACAATAGACAAAAAATTAATTATTTTTTTTTATTGAGATGAAATAATGATTAATGCTGACGTAATATGAGAGAGAGTATTACGAAGGTTTTTGGAAAGAAATCTAGCTCGAAATTCCAAGCGTTACGTCGAGGAAGAAATTCCAAGCTCTCGGTCTTTCGGCCGATCAATCATGATCGAAAAACGTGCTCGAGCGAGAAGCGATGAGAACCGACTGATACACTGACACGAATAACCCAGAGAGACCGAATTTATTTCTCCCTCTCACGTTTTTCCCGCTTATTCTTCAATCCTTTATTCCTCTAGACTCTTTGAATTCGATTTTCATCCTTGATCGATTTTTTTTCTTCTCCCTCTCGTTATTTATTCTTCTAACATCTTTTCTTTCCGATCAGTCTCCTTCATTTTTGACATATGCTAATTGATTCCATCAATTTTTATTCAGTTATTTTCATTAAATAAAAAAACTCACAAATTTCCAGAAAAACGACTTTTTTGAACAAGTAAAAAAGTACTGATCGAGATGAATCCAACGCCATTCGGAAGGAAAAATAGGTTTGTTATATGTAGTTTAGGTGCCTTATTCAGAATTCCGATCAAGCGATTCTTTTTTTTTCGCAAACACATAATGTATGTAATTTCAAACGTAAATTTCATTATATTTTTTACATTTCTTTATAAATGTTGTAAAAATTATAAAATTCAAAAAGTGGCTCCCTTTCGCGTTTTTGTCATAAATGGACATAAAAAAAGTAAAGAGGAGTGGAAGAAGCATGGATGACGAGACGAGTTTTTGCGATCGTTTATTTTATTCAGTGGACGCGATATAAAGTTCGAAGTAGAGGCTTTCGAGTTAACGCCCGGGCAATTGGCGCGGCAAGCCTTGTTTTCTCTCCCCCGGGAGCCTCCTTCGTTTTATGTCCCTTTTTTCCCCTTCCTATATATTTTTCTCCTTTTTCTCCGCTTTTTATTTTTTCTTCTATCGTTCACTTTTTTTTCTTCGTTTTTCGTCTTCACCGGGTCGGCTAAAACAATGAGGCGAAAGAAAGAAAAAAGACGATGAAAAGAGCGAAAGAGATTCAAGGCTGTGTTGGTGGGGAAAAACGTTCCTCTCAGCTAATTATCGAAGTATCGATCGAATCGGGGCAAAAAGAAATGTACTCGAGGGTGAGCCCTTGCTCTCATTGGCACAGTGCACTCCGACAGAAAAAATGCTACGCCAAGGAACAGAATTTTCCACGGGTGCGCGTTTTTATTTTTTTACTTTCTTCCATTTTCGTAACATGCGCACAATGAACTAATTTTATTAACTTTTTTTATACTTAAAAAAAACGTTCACTTCGGACACTTATCAGTTGTTCATTTTTCAAAGATAATATAAAAATATATGAGATGAATTTTCACAAATTTTTTCATCGGAATGAACAAATATTTACTTTTTTTTTGCTTTGGATCATGAGTTTCTTCTAATTTACCAAATTTTACGGTAAAAGAAAATCCAGTTGAATGTCAAGTAATGGGTAGATTCATGGCTTCAGTGAAGTCAAGTTTCTCCTCCCGACGTACTCTCTCTTAAAATTCAACAATGTGTACAGGACATTAAAATTCCAGAAAGATAATTATTCGGTGTAATAATAAAATGAAAACTCGACGGACGTTTTCACTCGGAACTGTGAGCTTGGAAAACCTGTCTAACGAATGAAAAATTCTATTTCGAGTGCACAATGTTAAGAGGAGAAGCAATTTTTTTAAATTAATAAATTGAATATTTTGAAATGAGATAAAAAATTGTACTCGTTAAATCGGCGTTATTACGATGATTATAATTATTGCTAGATCGGTTTTATGGTGAATGTTCAGATTTACGGTACACCGTAAAGTCGAAAAAGCGTGCGCTTCTGAGCGTCGGGACGGATGAGGTGAAAGCGATTTTTTTACGCGAATCCCCACGAGATTCGCGTCGATCGAGACTCGAAAAATATTTTTCAACAAATAATACGAGTTCGCGATTAAAATTGGAATAAAAACTAAAAAAGTGTATACTTTTACGAGGTTGTGAAACTCTTTCGTACTCACCGGAGGAAATATTCGCACAACCGTTAAAAAATAGCGTCCAATAATTCAGGGAATTTTATGTACCCAGAAAAAAAAATTCTCCGTTGCTCATTCAGAGGGTTGTTAAAATATTTCAATGAAAAAAGTTTGGGATAATTAGACTTCGTTCAGCTCAAAGGAGATAATGTAAATGTATTTGGAACTTTGATCCATATTTTATTGATTAATTTTTGTAAATTAGAAGTATTTCAATCGTGTATAAAAGAATAAAATTATTCCTATTAATAAAATATTTTGCTACACATGAGTTTTATCAAAAATGATTTTAAAGATAGACGTAGAAAGGAAACATTTGGTCACATAGAATCTCAAAGCTTCTAAAATATATTTCAATTCGTATTTTCATGTAGTGACACATTGTGTATAAAATCAACTATACAATCAAAATCCATACATTTGCAGTTTTACCGTCGTAATTGTTTGACGATAGAATAACGTGAAACGCAATCAAAATAGAGAAAAAGATAAACTACAAGACGAGAATTGCAAGCAACGAAATGTAAATAAGTCGAGAGAGGGTACAAAATTGATAATCTAAATTTTGCTACCTGACGAGTAATTGTTGAGCACACAGACGAGAAACTATTTAGCATGGGAGGTACCGGGGTGTCTCACTAGAATATGCATCTGTAGAACAGTGAAATCCCCAGTCCGAAACTTACTCGCTTTTCGGTTCAATTGTACATATGTACACAGATATTATACACGGTGGTCTAAGAACAGACGCAAAAATGTGACTTTGTATTCCAAATCAATTTCGAGCAAAAACATCTCAAGAATAATCTCATTAGAATTAATAAGTGAAATATGAAAAATATAAATTATCAAAATTAGAGCGATATCAATATTTTATCACTGATGATGTTTTCTTAAGGGTTATACGAAATATGATAATAATTCATAAATTAATTTGTGTAGATAATTCAAGCCAATACTTTCAATTAAAATTTTTTTCATGTATTTGACTCTTTGTAGTTTTTGGTATGATTTTTCGGGACAGCCGGTAGACGGACTGAACAAATTTAAATGCATGTATAGAGAAAAGGAGAGAATATGGAGAATCGTCTCGACGAAGTTACACCCATACACGTACTCGCAATTACGCATAACGAAGTAGACCGTTTCCGTACTAATTAACGTTTCTATATCAACTGGTTTAACTTGTATGTCAGCATCGTGCTCTCTCTTTTCTCTCTTTCTCTACCTCTCTTTAATTTTGTCCCTTTTTCTCGGTCTCTCTTCAATACAGTCCCTTTGACCACCCGCACATTAATGATCCTCGCGGAAGCTCCCGAGATTAAGGCAGCGTTGCGCAATGAATTCGTGTTCCGATATGTGACAAATTTTCAAAAGCTTCACTCCGTCCTCACGCTTTTTTAATTACGCCTGCTTTTCCGGTCATTTTCTTTCTTAATTTTAATTACTTTTCCCATTATTGACATTAGTCCACTCTCATTGATATTAATTCAAAATTTGTAAATGCAAAAAAATCTCAATTTCGAAGTTTTCGAACTATGAAAAATCCAGAAAAACCTCACGCTGCGCATTGACTCGTTGGTCCACGTGAGTTAAGCAGTCACCAATCCAAGTACTGATGGTGGTGCCCAACGGCAGCTTAACTTGCAGGACCCCCAGAACTAAATATAGACGGGCCCACGGCTGTCGGTTATTTTTAAACATTTTTTTGTCATTTTCCTTCACAAAAGTTTTATCAATTTTGAGTACATTTAAAAAAATTATTTTATAATTCATCGAGCACGTGAATGGATTTTTTTCTCGCCGTAAAATCACAGCTGAATCGGAGAAAGATTCGGATAATCGTGAATGACACTCAAGTTGAAACGAGTTAAGCAGCGTTTTAATTAAAAAATCATGTCTGAATGAGAAGTTGGTAGGCAGAGGAACGTTTTTTTTCTAATTTAACAGCTTATGACTGTAACGAAAAATTAATTAAAGTTTACTCGCACTGGATGCGATAAGGTTAGCCATGTTTTTACTCGTGTGTGCCGGGCGAGCCGGAGACCGCGGTAGACACGGTACTGCACTTGACGGGGGATTATTGATCCGAGAGAGACCGAGATAGCCGCCCGGAGAAGCCCTCTAGTAAGAGAGACTGAGAGACAGACAAAGAATATATACGTATATGTTCACTGAGGAGTCAGGAGCGTAATATTAACTTTTCAGTCGGAATTAAAATATATCAATTACGTTTTAATCAAAACTTTACAATGGTGATGAACAAACGAAAGCTCATTGTGTCTTGAAGGCATGTCGGGTGTTATAGATTCATGAATAAATGTCAGAAAAGATAGAAGTAAAAGAACATTAAAATTATAATTATAAATTATTATCCAAAATAAGTCTATCAATTTATTTTTTTCAAATTTATTTCCGTTTTTTAAATATTATTCTTTACAACTTTTTTGTAGTTCTTAATTTTTTTATGCTACTTTAGAAAGAAAAAACCGAGAAAAAATTACGATGACGTCTAAGAAATACGAACTTCAAAAAAAAAATGAATAAAACGAGAATAATCCTATGACAGAAATCGAAAAGCATGCGGGCGAACGCGTACGTCATAATTAAAATATGACAGAATCGGGCGAGAAAAAATCTCGAGGGGACAAAAAAATGAAACGTTGTCGAAAAAGGAGCGAACCGGATCGTCGGGTTTCCTCATCCGTGTTTGCGCGATCGAGAGCATATTCCTCGTGGCCCTGATGTCTCGTTTTATTGGTTTATCCAAATAACATGATACTTGCGACGGATTGATAACGAAAATAACAATAATCGTTGTAACAATATTAATAATAGTGATATTTAATAAGAGACAATTTCTCGAATTTTTCGTAACACAAAAGTTTTATTCCTCTGCATTGAAAGAGACCAAGACTCGATGAGAAATTAATGTCGAGAATGTTGAAATATTAAAGAGAGAAGAAAAGAAATGAAGGAAAAAATAGGAAAAAAATACAAAGAGCTAACTTCAAATTGAAATATTCATTCAGCTATTTTACTGTAAGTACGAATTGTCATCGAGTAAGAGAGAAAGGTCAAAAAAGAGGACAAGAGAATTTTTCGTTTCGCTTTTTTCCAGTAGCACAGAGAACCTGGCATAAAAGATCATAGACCCAGGAAGAAGGTCTCTCGAGACTCGGAGGTATAAAAGTCGACCTCTTTTTCGCTACTCTGGCTCTATCGGCCGTCGAGCAGTAGAAGAGGGGAGAAGAAAAAAAAAGTAAGGAGAGTCAAAAGCAATCGTTGACTTCCGCCTCGATATTTTAATGTCTTAATTAATCTGCCTCGGTCGTTGCTTTTTTTCTCGACTCTCCTCCGATCAAAGTGACGTGACTCGAAAATTCCAGGCTCTCCGATTTTCAAATCAGTTTCAAGAATTGCGAGTTCAGTGAACTTTTTTTATCCTTTGACGCAATCACTTTGACGTATCGGTGAATTAAATTCTCGGCTGTGGTCGATATTTTCGTGAACGTTATCAACGATGAAAATTATGGAAACGATCAAAAGTGTAAAGGGAAAAGGGCCGAGTACGCTTCGAGTTCATCGATTCGTTAAAACAACCAATATTTGGTCTCAGGTTCGCTCAATATTTGCTCGTGACAAGCAACGAAACGTACTTTGGTATCGTTAACGTCGATCAAGGTAATTACCATAATTGTAGCGTATCAAAGAGTCGAGATGGAAAATTAAAACTACAAAATCACGGGACCTTGAAATATCTCATAAATTATTTGACACCGAAATATGGACGAACTTTACAAATAATCGCATTTCAGTATACTCAGCGATCATTTTCATATACATGGCCGGAGTGTTTACTCATTTTTTTACCCTCTCGTATAATAATTGCGGTCTTTCGTTTACGAAGCGAGTAAAAAACGAGAGTTGAGAACGGAATTGAAGTCGAGAGCGATCGAGAGTCATTAAAAAATGTAATTGCGAGGCACGAAAAAGAATGAATGACAAAAAAAAATGCAAACAGTGAAAAATGAGTATACATTGTAACGAGTTAATGAAAATTACAAATACACGTGTTGCCGGCTCGGGAATCACTTTTCATTTCTACCTTCGGATCCTTCTTAATTTCCTTTACTTTTTTTCCTTTTAATTTGATATTTATACGTGTAATAATTTATTTGCAAAACGCGAGAATAAGAAACCGATCGGAATTAAGCCGAAGAGAGATCGAAAGTCAATGAGAGAAATAAACGGCCAGGAACAGAAGGAAGAAAGAAAATAAAATATAGTATTGTATACTCGTGTGATGATGCCTCGAAATCCTCGAGGCATATTAAAACTTATAATGCTTCTTTACTCTTCCTCTCTCCTCATTCGTTTCATCATTTCTTTCTTGCCCGGCGTTCGATGACTCTTGCCTCGTATACGATACTTACTGTTATGCTGTAAAATTCATCCCCGTATACCGGGTGTCCCAAAATCTCACGCCATTAATGAAGGCTAAGAATTCTTTAGAGAATTTGAAATTTCATAATTCTTTAACGGTACGTTGCATCAAAGTATTTTCCAAGAATTTTCATCCAGAAATATTATTCCAAATTTCAAATATCGATACTTATTTATGAGGCGCCCTGTATGAGTGTGAGAATATGGTTTATGTCTATATGGTACGTAGGCACGTTGTGGGGTAAAAAGCCCCGAGGATCGCAGTTTCAATTAGATCTGCTCGTAATGTCCGGAGCACCAGCGCGACGACAACGCGGGTACTGATGAGACTCGCTAATATATTATTTTTACCATTATTATTATTTATCATCTTTGTTGTGATTATTGTATATTATATCATACATTACGTGTAGACTCGTGCCGTAAATCGTAGGCTTTTCATTTTACATCCGCAAGAGATATCACCACCCTAAGGATCTCGTATCTCAGATAATAAATTTGTTTTTTCCTACCCTCGAATCGTCTCTGTGCTCTTCGTGCTTGCAACTCATAACTTCCGGGATTAAAAAGAAAAAAAAAAACATTTTTTTCGTGCCACAAGATTTACGACGTACACTCGTTTACGCATTATCCGTTGAACATTCATTTCTTTCAATTAACATAAGAACAATAGCATAGATAAAATCAATTTTGTGAACGTAATTACTGCCATTTTATAGAATAAACTAATTTCAAACCCTGAATAAAAATGTGTTGTATTTTTTGAAAAATTTTTACATTTCAATCTTCGTTTTCTAGTACCATCCAAACTGCCTCAGGAAAGTTAAAAAACAGTTCTCATCTATAAGCTGCGCAAAATTCAAGCAGATAAAAAATGGACGCGAGCCTTCATCAATTCTGGGAAGTGGAACAAGCATTAAAAATTCACTCTATTACAAATTTGAACTGACATTTCCGTTTGAACTTTGGCCACAGTCTGGTCAGGAGGTCACAGGGAGTTACGAATGATAAGGGAGAACGAGAAACACACTCACACACACATATATATATATCGAAGGGGATCAGAGATAAATTGACCTTTTCAGTAAAATCGAAGGTGAAAGTTATAGATGGTCGGGAAGGAGGTTTGCTCTGGGCTCTGGAGGAATTTATTTCCGTGACATGAGGAGCGATCAGTCGCCGTATCGAGGATAAGCTCCGCAGGAAGTCGGAACATCCGTTCCCTCGTGTGTTCTCTCAGCCAGGGGCCAACGAGGGAAATAAATCGCGAGTCAATCCTCCAAGGGCCATCGTCGACATGACCGAAGTACTCGTTTGGGATCCACAAGATTCCAACTGCTCTTAAACATTAATATACTTTTTACTCGAGGATTTTTGCCCTTTCTTCCGAGGCTGCTTTATCCGAGAGTGTGTGCAAATCTGAAAATTCGCACACTCTTGAAAAAAGTTACAAAAATCCCAGCCTTTCAGACTTCGGATCTGGGACACGAATATCCTCGATTTTCTTTTTTTTTCTCTTTTCGTTTGCCTCGAGGGACTTTTGGCCCCCTGAGCGAAGAAAAAGAGCTACTTCGGGAAAAAGCTTTTTTTATTCCTGCCTGGAACTAGCTTGTTGACTGTGCGCTTTGGCGCGAAGAAAAATTTGGGTCGACTGCCAATTGGCACGAGCCTAAACGTCATGAGATTTTTCTTATTCGTCACTGTCACATCGCGTGAGAATAATATTTGAATCTCTGATGAGGAGAGATAAGATTTCATTTATTCCGTGGAATCTCGTTGTTAATTGATTATGCGTAATATGCACAAAAATCTCGATACTTCACTTCAAACTGTAAATATTATTTTAAATAAAAATTCTACCACTTCTTAGATTTATTATTCAACGCAAGTATTAAATAGGAAATCAGTTTGAACTTTATGATATTAAAAAATTGTCATCTGGACAAGATTAAAACTTCACATGAATGTTTGGACACAAAAATTTTTCTACTCGAAATGTTCAATAATGATAGTCGTTAGGATAATAGGAATAATAGTATTGAGCATTATTGAATACAGAAGTTTTTAAGCACATTTGTTGTACTACACTGTAAATGTTTAGCAATTCATTTGAGAGGTCCAGAATTCTCGAGAATTTAATCTTGTTTCTCAATGCCGTTCATCTTTCGTTTTCATGGCTGTTCATCATCATCGTTCTTTTAAAGTTTACCTGTTTGCTATATCCTGGTCTGCCCGCGGCGAGGAAACTCGGAAAAAATCAGTGAACGCGAGAGAGACAGAGAAGGAGAGAGAGAGTAAAATACGAGAGCTTCGACGATTTAGCCTCGAGGTAGAACAATAACGTGATGCTTTGCTGCGTGGCACGATTATGTCACGAATAACATAGCAGCTTACCCAGAATTTATACACAATGCATTATTTGCGGTAGATTCTGGATCAGAATTGACCTCGATTGACAGAGCTAATGAAAGAGGATGAAATCATCATTTCCTACGAAATTTCATCCGATGTTTGAACAGAGAGATATCGCATTACTTATATTTAAAAAAATGTACATCGTAATTTAATTTATTTGAAATTAAAAGAACATCAATTACAAAATGTAAAGACTGCTCTGTATCCACTCAACTTTTAGGAAGCACGCCTATTTCTCGTAGGGCTAAGTCTAGACTCTGGATGAGAGAGAGAGAGAGAAGAGCGAAGCTGCCAAAGGATCACTTAGTACAATTCTAGTAGTAGATTTTTTTTTGAGTTCAATAAAAAGAAATGAAAGTGGTTTTCCAAAGTTTTAGTAGAGCAGCAAATTTTCGGTTCCAGAATTCAAATTATTGGGTAAGAGGACTTTAAAAAAAGAGCATCGTACAAACATGAAGAAACACGAGGATACATTATATGAAACATTTCGACAGAAAGCCACACAGAATTTCGCATGAAAATGAGACCGGTGGAGAACACCATGTAAAACTGAGATTGAAGTTTTACTGAAAATAATTAAGGCTCTTTCACACCTTACGCTCGCAATATTTCATAAAAGTTGTTGAAAGTCATTTTTACTTTCTTTTTCAGAGAATAACCGAACGTGACTGGAAAAAATATTCAGTCCACAATTACAATTAAAAAATGTTTTCAAGATAGTATAAGCAGAATCTTTTATCTCAAATAAAAATTCTTGAGAGATTTTACAAAAAGTAATAAACAATTGAGTGAATTGCAAACGATCATGACGAAAATAACTAAAATTTTTTTGCGAAGAATTTTTCAATAAAAAATATTTTTCATTGAAATAAGATCGTACTTGCAGCATGGAATGAATTTTCTTTTCCGAAGCAAAATGCAGAAATAATGACAGAGAGAAAGCAATGCTCGTAAGTAAAAAAAAAGAAAATGAATAAAAGGTTTGTTTCTATTTTTTGCTTTGCCTCAGCATAACTTCGCGAAAATGTTTACCTGGAGAATAAATAAAACAGAATCTGCTTTCTAATCTAATTTCCGAGTTTTCCAGCAGTTTATAACATTAGGGAGGAAAATAGAGCGAGTGTAAAATGAAAAACTGCTATCTACAGTTGTAGAAAGAAGGGAAGAAAAATGAAAAACATGAAAAAGAAAAAAAAACATGAAAGAAAGAGACAAGAAAAAAATGCTCATGCTTTCACGCAAGTTACACGTTCGCCTTTCTCTCTCGCGTAACTTTTTCTCGTAACTTCTTAGCATTTACATTTACCGCACACGTATGGATGTTTCCACGTACAGGGGCATAATGTACGGTGCAGAGACCTTGGATTACTCGGGATCTTAATTTCATAACTGCGATGTGCGTATGTGCGCAAGTGAATAACAGGTAGGATATTTTTTTCCACTCCATTTTTTTACCCTTTCAATGCTAATCGAGCACTTCGCTTTCTCTCTCTCTTTTTTTCTCTCTTGAATTTAAATTCTGCCTCTTTTCGCCCCGAGGCCTGACTCAGAATTGACAGAAAAAGAGACAAGAAGAGAAATTATAAAATAATGTACCCAAAACAAAAAACTGATAAGTTTGAATCCTCTTTTTAAAGAATATTTCTAAAGAAGAGTTCATAATTGATGGATAAAAATAAGATCGAGAAGTACATAACTAAAAAATATATGTGGACAAAATAATGTTGAAGCCATTAATATCAAATGACAGAAGATACGTGTACAAATTTATTTAATATAAATTTAAATTTGAGAAATAGTGTAACATCAGATATTAAAAAAACGAAAATCTTTTGCCAAAAAAGGTATTGTATGAATATTTTTGAATAAAATTTTGATAAGAGCAAAGTTGGTGTCTTGTGTAATCTTTGCTACAAGTATGACTGGAGATTCGGCTAGGAGAGAACGTGGCAAAAGTCTCGGAGAGTTAAGTACACGTCACGAAGAGTTCACATCAACATCATGAAGCACGTAAGCTCACGTGTATGTCAAGGAAAAGATAGAGAAAGAGAGAGAGAGAATGGAAAGAGGTACAAAAATAAAGAGAGAACGATGATTCTGTAGGTCAGTTACTGTTACTGTTACCCTGGGATCTATTACCGGTTTTCCGCGAGCTCGTGAAGCCAACGGTCGCGCGATATTCCCCAAGAATTCTCGACTTTGCTGTTCGATCACGACGACGATGAGACTTTTGTAAAATTTCATAATCGCTGTATCCTTACATTTCATCTTTTCCGATACTTATTAATAATAAGTACAATAATAAACATTACTATATTTTCTCTTCTTATAAATTTTTCGAATCTGTTATCTTTTGAATCAAATGATTTCAGTCTAAATAAATAGAAACTCATTAGTAATGTGTTATAACTAATTCTTAATCTAGAATTGTTATAATGAATCGCAGCTCGTAAAAATTATTATTACCATTACTGAAAGTGGAAGAGGTACAAGAATTGATCAAGAATACTAATCTTTAAGGAATGGTAATAATTATGATCTGAGTTTCATTTTTTACATTGTAGCTTCCAAGTCTGAAATAAATCTGTATTTATAAATGTATTATAATCACTATCCTTCTAGAAAATTAGCGGAGTTCGCGAAGTGTAGGATACAATTTTAACATTACGTAATGGAGATTCCTTCATGCTCGAATATTCAGTTTCTGATCCTATATAAAATTAGTCGTATGCTAAAAAAATGGAATAAATATACTCTAAACAATTATACAGACGATGCTATGAAACATAGTAGTGGATATAACAAATTATTGGAGTAATAAAATAAACAAAAATAGCGTATAGGAAAATAACAAATGAAATAAGTAAAAAATAACAATTTACGATTAAACGGACTTCAGTAAAATTCAATAAATAATTAGTAATGAGAGCGAAAAAAAAGTGTATCGTAGCGAAGCAAAAGATTCCAGTTAGCTTGCGTGGTGGTTCAATTAATAATGATGTAAGCGAGGAACAACGATCACGGAAGAATCTCAGCAACAGTGGCGAGAGACACGAGTCCACGCCCACATCAACGCGATCGATTAATAAATCTGATTTATAAGAGCGATAGCCTCTGAATCGAGCAAGTACAAAGGTTCGTAGAAAAAAAATGTTCAATACGAAAAGTGAACGAATTTGCGAGTCTGCGAAGATCGATTATAATGACGAGAGGTGAGCGAATAATTCTCTCTCTTCCTATCCGAATATACTGCAGTTTTTTCCTCTCACTCTCTCCTTCTCCATGCAAGACTTTGATTAAAATGGCAAAAGGTGCGGATTTTACGACATTATCTGGATATTGATCTGAAGAAAGTAATTGACATCCGTGAACTAATTTCTCGATCCCAAAGCAGAAATGAAAGAAAAAGGAACACATGATAAAAAGAGAAAGTATTGTATAATAATAAATAAAAAGAATTGAAGCTAAATCATTAATATTAAAATGGTGGATAATATTCTCGGAAGAGATAAAGAACTGAAAAAATATTCATATCGAATTTCTCAATACCGCGAAATATTCATAAATAAAACTTTTAAAAAATCAAAAAAAAAATTACATAAAATATTAAGCTACGTCTATAAATAATATTTACAATCATAAATTTCGGAATATCGCAATTTTTTTCATAAATTAAAATGTAAAAAAATATTGAAAAAAATTACACAATCTTCAGGTATGAAAAAACGAACATCTGTAAAGTAGGCGAAAAAAATTAGAACGCCGGAGGGTCGGAAAGAGAAGAGAGATGAATCAGGTGGTAAAGACTTGGCGCGAGATCCGGGGGTGAGAAAAAAAATGAAGACTTCTGGATGGCGATTAGTCGCGAAATCGTGTAGGTCGTTACAATACATAAGTAACGAGCCCGTCGGCGATTCTTTTCGAGGACGGAGAAAGAAAAGAGAGAGAGAGAGAGAGACCGAGAAAGAGAAAAACGAAAAAAAAGAGGATGGGGCGAATCTCGTCAGTCGGACGCTTTGATCCATCGGAGCCGGGGAATTAGAATTAGAGCTTCGGGATGGAGGATTCGCCGCGAAAAATGGCGAAAGAGCTGCCGTAGAGAGGAGAGAGCATCGTTTTGTAAAAGCGGCAAGAAAAAAGGGGAAAAAATCGGGCCAGGAAAGAGAAGAAGGGTCTCGTAATGAGAGCCCAAAATCTGCACCGTAATCTTGTTCGCCACGTCTGGAAGATCGTCTACCTCGCACGATACATTTTCTTCTCCTCGTTCTCTCTTTTTTTCCGCTATTGCATTCCCACGATTTTTTCTTTTTTTTCAACTCCTTGACTTTTTTTCTTTATGGTAATATGCACACTTGTGGCTGACTGTTGGCGAGATCGCTTTTAATATTCGAAGATTCTTCGAAGAGAAAATCGAGGAGCGAAGCCTTTTAGGTTGCGGTAGCCCACAGATATTTTCCGATTATGTCTCTAAAATTATTCATTCATTTCTAGGATTTCGTATTTTTTGCAGTGACATTAAATTTTTGCTGTCAAATGATTTCCATTATTAATTTATTATATTTTATTCTATTTGTTCTCATGGAAATTTACATTTTTTTGTGAGTACAGAAACAGTTAGATTCGATATTCTATGAATAAATTAGCGCTAAAATGTTTTAATTTAAAACCAGATGAAATTTCGAAAAGGTCAATAAACTTTGTAATTCGCTACTGCAGAATCGGAATGAAGTGAAAAAAAAATAAACAACGAAAGAGAATGAGAAAATAGAAGGGAAAGAGACGGAAAAAATGAAAGAAAACGATAGAAGAGAAAAAGAAGTTTGAATTAGAGGCTCTGGCGCATAGTTCGGTACCGTAGCCAATTTCTAAACGACATTACCCGTTACCCTGAACTCTTATGAACCAGCGAGAGAGAATGAGTGGAGAGTGCGGATGGGTAATAATATATTCTCTGGTCCTTCTCCCAGGACTCTAGAAGGTTCAGCGACGAGGTATCACGACGAGAGGAACAAAGATTGTAGAAAATGAAGAGGAAGATTCAAACGGATGGAAAACGTGTATGAAAGAATGAAAAGAAAAAAAATGAAAATTTAAGAAAATAGTTTTTTACAAAAATTATAATTAAAATATATTACTTTGAAAATATACCTAGAAGAAATCATTTAAAAATAAAAGTACTGTTAAAAAAGCCAAAAAGGTAGACAGTTCGAGAGATGAAAAGAGAAGAATAAGATTTCGCTCGCGGTCGAATGGATTCTAATGCAGTTGGAGATGGCCCGTTGATGATGCCTCGACCTTCGTTCTTGGTCGTCACGACGCGGAATTGTCGGCGACATAACCCGAGAGCCTACTTCGGAATTACGTGGATAAATATACACGACAGCTATCCTACTATAAATGTACACAGCCGTACTATTCTTGACACTACGAGCTTTACAGTTGCAAAGAAATGAAGTCGATTATTGAATTCCGAATTTTTTCGTTAGTTTTTGAATTCTTTTCATTACGGTTTTTCTTCTCTTAAAAAATAGTTTTATATAGGCTAAATTTTTTTAATAATCATTTCAACAGCATCCAGTAAATATGTATTGTCACGTTTTTTTAAATGCAAGTGAATATAATTTATCAATGGTTTGAAAACATTTTCTGATTTTATCAAGAGATACAATGTTTTTGATACGATTATGTATAAAATAAGCGATTAAACGGGGAGTATTGTGAACTTTAGTAATAAAATAATGCTTACTCGGGTATTTGCTCGATCGTGACACACAGTCGATGAACAAGAAAGTGAAAAAATGTATTAACACGTTCTAACATAAATAATAAGGCTTCGGATATTCCGATTATAAAATATTTCTGCTGAAAAATTGGACTTCAGTGAGAAACATCAATAATAAATTAAAAGAGAATAGCCAGAGAGAATTGAAGACGTAAAAAGAGATAAAAAAGAATTAAAGAGTGAAAAAGAGAGAGCAAGGAGAGAAGAAAGAGTGTACCGGAATTTATGAAATTTAGCGTCCGCGCCCGGTACCAGTAATACTGGTATGACTGGACTATAGAAAACGAGAGTCAACCGTAAGATTTACGATATCGATAAATACGTCCGTGCTGAGAAAAAAGACAAAGAGAAAGAGAGAGAGAGAGAAATGGATCAAGAAAAAGAGCAATGGAGAGTCCAAGTTATAGGCACGGTCATAATCTTGCGGAGATTTCTTTAAACCGGCGATCGCTCCCGGCCCCCGGATAAAACCGCGAACACAATGTTACAACGATTTCACCGTACGTCGCATACTTTTCGCCTCTCCGGGATTGTATCGCCCTGTTCCTATAAATACAGATTTTGCAAGGATTTATTGAACTCGCAGCTTTATTGTCCCTATCGACAAGAATTTGTCGCTTCTAAAGTTTATGCGCGAAAATTTACAATGAGAGATCCTAGCTCTGAGACTTTCATTCCAGTTTTTTTTGTATTCAGATACCGTGACGAATGTCGCAGGTCGATCTCTCATCGGGGCTCTTTCGACTGGAAAATAGCCGTGTGTTTCACGTGCGGGTAAAAATAAAATTTATTCGCATTTGTGTGAAGAAAAATTGAAAACGTTATAAAATCATCAGTTACTGATAATTTTTTTATTTATCAAGATGAATACTTTTGTAGTATTAGGAGTTTTCTCAAAATCAAAAAAAGGTGAAGGTGACATCGACATCTTTTACCGAATTAATAAAAAGATGAATTACAATTCTTTTGGCGATAAAAAATACGGAATTGAACTGCGAAAACTGAACTGACGAAGAAATCGACGGAGCTTCAGGATAATGCAAGGTGAAGGATACAGGATGAGAGAAAAAGAAGAAGAGGAGAGGACGAAGAAGAGAGGACCAGACGCGAGGTCTCTCGGGTGGTCGCTTTTGCCGGGGCTAATCTATAAGAGTCGAGGGAACAAAAGGGGAAGAACCGGGCCAACGATGCCCGGGGTGTTGATACCCTTGCAGCACTTGAGATCGTAGATGGTCTCTCTCTCTCTCTTTTCTTTATTTTTTTTCTTATACTATTCATTTTTTTCTTGTATAGATTCATTTTTACTTTTTGCTCTGTATTTTTCTTCCTCCTCCATCTCTTTCACTCAATTCCACTCTCCGTTTGACTCTGTCTTATTCCTCTTTTTTCTACCTTTCATTATTCTTTTATTCGTCTCTCAATTTTTTATTCTCACTTTTTTTCGTACATTTTGCTTCTTTGTTTTTCATGTTTTTTCGTTCAATTTTACTCTCTTTTCGTATCGTTCTCTCTTTCTTTCGTTTCCTCTCAGCTTCCCGTCGATAGACCTCTACGCTTGGACCCTGTAATTACAAGGGACCGGTTTGCGATGCCTGACTATAGCACTGACGTTAAAAAACACAGCGATCGAGAAAGACACCCACGAACGCGCCAACACGTTCCCAAAGGCCATGTCTAGATCTTGTGCGTGAACTAATGTTAAATGTGTTCGTCTTCCGCGACCGCTCCGGACGCATAAAACACCGCACTTCTGCTTCTGGGCTTGATAATAAAAGCGCCCGGGACTCGTGCGAGGGCACGTTCCACGCCTTTAGGTCCGAGAAAAACGTGTCCGATTTTTGCTCAAGGATTTTCGTGGATTTTCATTTTGTCAAACAATTTATTACCTCATTAATTTAATTTATAAAATAAAAGCTTTTGTTTTTTGAGTTTTTACAATGAAATAGTCAAATGAGACGAAAAATGTGAATCTATTTTTGCCGTTCTTTATTCTCTCCATCTCCAGATTATTATTATTCTGGAAAATATATTACGCGCTCGGAACACCGAAAAAGTAGGTGTGCGCGTGACTGTACACGCGTTGGGTTTAAAAACTTCAGATCGTCTGTCTTCGCGACGAGGAAAACCAGACGAGAACCCTAGAATCGCCCGTCGACAGGAGGGTAAAGAACCTCGAGTGTTCGCGAACAAGAGAACGCTTGACGAGTGCAACCAGAAACAAAGAGAGGGAAAAAATAAACAATCCTGGTTGAAATACTCTAGAATCCTATTAAAATTTATATAATTATTTGTTGTCGAAAAAAATGTAAGATTTTTAATATTGAGCAATTTCGGAGACCGATATACGAAGTTATATGCACGTGGTGTGAATCGAATATACAGATCACTCGATCAGACACAAAGAACTGATAATAGGATTGCGATCGAATCTATTGTAAATAGATGCGTATTGATCCAGAGCTTCGAATGGGTGGGTTCTCGGAATATTTATTTTCCTTTAGTCCATTTCTCTCTATTCATTCTCATGCGCTGCGTGCACAGGATGAGTAACGCGAAGATGAAAAGATGATCGCAAAATCGAGAAAATACTTCCACATAACTGCAACAAAATTTTCAACAAGAACGATTTAGAAAAATAGAGGGAATAAAACAAAATTCTATAAAAAATATCAGCAGAGCAGAGTGTAAAAAGAAAATAAGAACAAAAAGCTTCATGATGTCCATTTGTATTTTTTTTCATCAATCTTATTCACGAGAAAAAAGAAAGATTTCTTTTGACATGCACGTCCTGTAATTCAGTCTTAAAATATTGATCGTGACCACAAACAATAATAACTTCTTTATTACAATAATTTATGTAAATATACGTTTGGAAACATTGTACATACACTTTTCTCTCTCTTCTCAATTTATTTTCTCTCATCTTGGATACAGGCTCGATTATTTTCGAGTCAATTATGAAAGCCGCGCGAAAGACCGTTCCCTCTTCCTCGGCATCGGAACAACAACAATCGCTTACACATTACCGTACTTCAGAATCTCCTTTCTTTTTTCTTCTCTCCTCGCTATCCCTGTCTCGATTTTCTTTCTCTCTTTATCAAAAAAGTGGTTTCCTCTCGATCTATCGAGGAAGCGGGATGAGATGCGCGCCAGGTAAATCGATACATCTGACGGAAAGATCGTTTCTTTTCTGTTTTTTTTTTTTTTCATAAATGTTCTTATCACTATTTTTTAAAGGAAAATGTATCAGAATATTGAATCTCGATATTGTCGATATATCGATTCGACATCCAGTCATTTAATTCTGTATGGCAGAATTTTTGTGTAAATAAAATAAAAGCTTATTTTGTCAACACTAGCGGAAAAGAAACCGAAGGTTGAGTAAATTACTTCTTCACTCATAATCATCTAGTGTAACTCCTGCATCTCATCACGCATTCTAACGCGTCGACACCAATCTCTCACAACATTCATATATTGAAAGACGTGACCTCCGTCCCCGGGTAAAGGATTTAACTGCCTTGACGCAAAAGAGAGATCAATAACCGTGTTGCGTCCTTTCCAACTCCGATAAGCTCACGGCCATGTAACACAATGTTAAAATTTATTTTGTAATTATAAGAATTTTCATCTCGTTTGAAATTAAGATTTTTTTTGTATTTAATTATTTTTTTGTCAATTTACGCTGTTAAGCAATTTCGAGTTACAAAAAATCTGAATTACGAGAGAAAAATACGTAACGAGAAGATCGAATAAACGATACCGACCAAATCGGATCTAATTTTCTTCTGTATTTTTAATTTTCTTCTTTTCTTCCATTACCGCCAAAGAGATATGGTATATTCGAATGAAATTGCTCGTTCACCGGGCGATGATTAAAGGAACTTCCTTGAATTAGAGAAGTCGAAGAGTGAAAAAGAAAGGAAGCTTTCTCGATGCTAGGAAAAGAGAAAGACGGAGAGGGAAACGAAACTGACACGATGCGTGTGAGATGATTGGAGGCTGATTAAAACTGTGCATTTAAATCCGTGTCTATGGACTGCTTGCTTTCTGACACGTTCGACCTCCAGCTGTGTGTCTTCGAATCTTACCTCTCTCAATTTTTATCTTTCTCAACCACATTTTATCCTTATTTTCTATTTTCATGTGTTTTGTATTTTTTTTATGTATTTTTTGTTATTTCCGTTTATAATAGTTTTATAAATATTTTTCAAAGTTCATTTCTATTATACTTTTCTATGTGCCTCAACGCGTACAGCGTAATCTAAGTGTGTGAAGTTATACATTACTAACGTTAATATCGGAACTCCACATTGAGCATAATTACAAAAGAAAATGCATCCGTGTCCGTATAACTTTGACGAACGGAAAAAAAAGAGAAAAAGAATGAGTAGAGACTACAGAAATATAGAGAAACGTTGGAACATCAAGGCCAATAATCATATCGGACCTTGGCCTACGACGATGAGTGGTCTCGTCAGTGATATGCGTGACTGCGGCCCGTTTCGAAAGAGCAAGTAGTAATAGCTCGCTGCGAGCAGACACTCTTCTCTAAAGTCTCGCTGACATTGCTCTTTCTCTCTTTTTCTCTCTATCTCTATTTCTGTTTCTCACTTTCTGTCTCTCGTTTCAGCTCTCCGATTCGTTTTATCGCGAGCGGCTTATAATACCTGACATAAGTCTTTTCGCACCCGCGTCAACGAGCACGTTCAGACGTAACATCAAATAAAAAGGAAACGAGAATCAAAGAGAAACGAAAGTCACGAGACGAGAGAGCGAATTGGTTAATATCGAGAGTTTGAATTCCAAGAAAAAATAGAGCATCGTTGAAATTAAATTTCATTAAATTTTGATAACTTGTTAAAAGCGACAAGGAGCCTATATAAATTTCTATAAATTGAAAAAAATCAAAAATTATTTTCACCGACTTTTTCATCTAAATTAATACGTAATTTGAAAAAATGGCTTTCTAACACTGTTTTCTCGTTAAAAACATTTTTACGACGATTCTGAATAATGCAAATTTTAACTCCTAACAGACGAATCCTCTAAAATATTCGTACACGAATTCGTGTTCCGATGTACGATTAAATACAAGAATAAATCACAAGTCAATGGTAACAGCTCAGAAAATGTATCAGCGACGAGAATCCATAAACTTCGATGAGAAGTCGAAATTTACGTGCGCGTGTCCGGAGTGTACGAAAAAGGGTAAAAAACTAAATAAACGAGTAAATAAATAAATAAAGAGCACGGAAATACGACTCCTGGAAGTTAGCACTGGAAAAGAAATGTTACTGCAGTTTCGATCACGAAGAAGAGAGAAAAAGAGAGATGAAAGGGAGAAAGAGAGATGGACGGTAAGAGAGAAAAGAAGAGAGAAAGATGCGTGACTGTGGGCCATTCCAGCGAACCGTTAAGTAGTAATGCCCAGCAGCGGATCAGACACTTGGAGATACCTGCTCGCCTCCTCTTTTAACAGTCCTTCCATTTAATGATCCTCGACGCGGGGACCCTCGAGAGTTACGATAACGTGATTTCAAACCTCTTGCATGTATACGCACACGAGTCTGCGATTCACAAGGTATATAGATATGTATGTTCGTACGCTATTGCACTCATAGATACGTTCTTATACAAAGAAACGGAAGCTGGTCAAGTATTCCGAGTGTGTGGACAGAGAAAGGCGTCGTAACATCGAGTGCAGCTAATCGAGTGGCGGGAAACGAGACCGGTAGGCCCGAGCGAATACGGCCCCTCGTGTGAATACCGGGTGTCCCAAAAATCCATCATCATATTACATGAGTATAGAATCCCGAATGAAATTTTCAAACGAAAAGTCCCCGAGGATTTTATGATCAGAAGCGTCTGGTTTATAGGTGAGCGTTCTCGAAGTTGTACCAATGAGTGCGCGTCACACGTGTCATTCGATGATTGGTGCAACTTTGACGATCGTTATTGAGGAAATGGTACGTCGGATCGAAATGTTCCAAAAAACTTTTTTATTCAGAATGTAATTATAAATCACATATTTTCTAATTGATAATGTTCAGTTTTGGATCACTCTGTATACGTACACGTACTATTGACTATTGACGTACACATTTTGTATTTATAGACATTGTACGCGGACAGCGGGAGAGTGCGAAATGTAAAGTGTTCGGACGGCAAACGACAATGGCAGGAATGCCGAGAGACTCCAACAACACACGATACATTTTCATTTTTCATGGTCTGCGTGCGTGCGTGCACAAATGCATTTTACGATACAGGTACACGAGACAATGGGCACGAGTCCATGGATGTTGTATTCTGTGTACGTTAATACCATTCTTGTATACGTGTGTAGAAACGACTCCACGACAAATTCTTTCGCTTTTACTTTTTCAAATCACGAAAAAAATTTCTCTAACGCTTTCCATTTGGTTCTCGATGAAAATTACAATGAAAAAAAATGTTGAAATTTTGTGATGCATAAATGATATTGAATTCAATTTAAAATCAAAATTATTAGAGAATGTTGATTCAAAATTCATAACGAGAGAAAAAATTGTCAGTATTACTCAATTAATAATATCATTTTTAATGTTTAGGCTCTCTAAAGTATATAAAATTGTTCTCGATCAGCCCATATAATGTAGAGGAAAACAAATGAAAAAATGTCAATCGGGCGCGATTCTTCTGCTTCGTCTTCGCGAAGACACGAGAAGCGAGATACAATTGCGAAGCACGACACAATGCAAACGAGGCAAGGGACCGGGCTGCATTATCGTCCGAGCGGGTTGACGTCGAGGCGCTCACGATTCCACGCGCCCGCAGTCACTCTTACTCACGTTAAATATACGTACACGAGGCGCACACGACTTCGTAAACTCGGACGTACAAATGCGAGGCTCGTGAATAGGAAGGTATGTGGAAAATGGACGTGAACGTCCAGGGAGGTCGCTCGCGAGAGATTCTCTCTTCCTTTTTTATATTCTCTCCGTGTTGCTTTTCTCTTTCCCTTTCTGGTTAGCCCGTCTCAGGACGAAGACAGGAAATCGTCGTGAGACACAAATCCACGTCTTTATCGAACATTCTAACGATTTCGATGAAAGAAAGGGAAAAGAATTTCATTTTTCGGGAATAAAAAGTTGCAAGAAATAAAAGTTTTTCGAATTATTTCGATACTAAGATTTTTCTGACGATATTAGAAGAAAAGTAGGGGAGGGGAGGGCAAAATGTGGGGTACGGGGGGCAAAATGGGGTACCCCAAAAATTTGGTAAAAATTTACAATATTTCAAATGTTGATAAAATTTAATATCAAATAATCTTTTATTTGCTAAGAACATTATATTTGGTGATTTAAAAACATGTTTAAACAAAAACTAAAGCGAAAAATCAATTAACATAGCAGATCGAAAAAGACC